>CAKAOH010020703.1:81658-148936 GCA_916701665.1 Sebastiscus tertius
GGGACTGGTCCTGTTTTTTGTGGCACATCTTTCTCTCTCTGTGGTGAGATTTATCTGAAGCACGTTTGTTGCTTCATCGTAACTCATGTTTCTTCACCTGTGCATTTATCTGAACATGATTGGCAGATCCAGGTCGAGTTCGTATAGCTCTTGATTACAAGGCAGAGCAGGATCCAGGTTTCCTAATACATCCTGTCTGTCATGCTCACTGGATGGGAAATTTGCATAGTAAGGAGGTTAAAAATAGACCTAAACTTGCCAAATGCAAGGGGAGCTTTCAGTTCCTCCGTATAGACATGCTCAGTATGGATGGCTGCCATATTAAAGGAGTAGTTCAACATTTTGAGGTATATGCTTACTCTCTTTCTTGCGAGGAGTTAGAGGAGAAGATTGACACCTCTCTCATGTCTGAACAGTAAATATGACGCTACAGTTAGCTTAGCTTAGCATTAAGACTGGAAACAGGGGGGAACAGCTAGCCTGGCTCCGTCCAAAGGCAACGAGATGCGGCTTCAGACTACATTTTTGTAAGGATTTAAACAAACAAGATATAACGTGTTAAGTAGTGAGCTAAGCTAACTGCTGTAGCTTCATATTAGTGTGCAGACATTAGAGTGATATTGATTTACTAATCTACCCCTCTGCAAATGAAGGTTAAATTGTGATTGGATGGCATTAGACCAGGATGCAATCAACAAATTAAATGATTTAGAAGTTAAACTCAGTCAGCAGTAGAGTTAACAGGGTTATTCTCTGTATGTTAGGTATTTTATTGGGGAGCTCAGCCTTTGCTGCATGTTATCTTCCCTTTCTCTTTCTCTCTTACCAAGCGTTGACAGCCTCTGCTCTACAGATAAATAAAGACGAAAAGCCCGGAGCACACACGAAAAAATTCACCTCAAAAAGCCGGGGACAGGAGGCTACATCTGTGCAACAGTTTCACAGGATGTAAAAAATGATGCCTGCTGTCAGCTAAAGGTTTTGAGGTTTAAAGGCACAGATGTGATGGTGGTGCAGTCCTGGGCTTTAAATCTTTTTTGGTCCTTTTATATTGTGCTTCCATTCTTGTGTTTCGAAGTAAAAACACCATAACTCTCGTGGTTTTCAGCTGTTCATTTCAGTCAAAGAAATGTTATAATCCTGGGCTAAAGGCAGGGACACACATTACACATTACATTAATTAGTAAATATTCTAATCTTAAATCTGCAGATCCAGTAAGCCAGTAATCCAATAAGCAAAAGAAGATGAAGAATGTTGAGCAAGAAGGTTTGTGGTGTGAGAGTGTACTGGACAACTAAATTGGATGATCTCACCCAAACCCTGTGCTTTTCTTTTCATCCCTTATTGGCCTTTTCAGCGTAAATTACATTGCATATAAACAGTGCAAGTTGCCGGTTGCCATCTATGTTTGTTTAGTACAAGAGCACATTACAGTTGGATTTCTTGCAGGATTTGCGGGGTCGTCTACTGCCGGAACTCGTTCAATGTGTTATCAAGTGTATTTAATCAGTCAGAAGTTTGGTGATCCTTCCTGACTGTCAAAGACTAAACAATCGTTCTGTCTTTGTAGGTTTCAGGTAATCTTCAAGTTTTTCCCAACTTAAAAGAAGTAATTTCAGATCTAAATCTATAACAAAGGAATACATCATCAGTAGGGCTGTCAATCGATTAAAATATTTTAAAGAATATTTAAAAAATGTGCGATTAATCATGGACAATCATGCGATTAATTGCTATTAATCGCAAATCAATCACACATTTTGTATCTGTTCAAAATACCTAAAGTATTAGTGGCGTTAAAACAAATTTGCGTTAATGCTTTATTATCGCGTTAACTTTGACTTTGCTATTATTAGTAAGATGAAAATAAGGTTATTTGTATTTAGTGTAATACCTGTTAATGTATAAGTGCTCCATTGATTTGCATTGGACTTGGATATTAAGTTACAGGAACAAAAGCTGCACAGGCCGAGATATCCTAACTCTTAGCCTATAGTAGGGGTCAAGCTCCAAAAACACTGCATCCTACAATTCCCATAATGCAATAGCTCACGTTAGACCGCCCCTGTCTGGTATATGCTATATCTTTAATACCAGTGTAGTCAGAGACAAAAGGTGAAGAGAGAGGAATGGAGGGATCAGAAGCAGACAAGTAGCGAAAGAGTGTAAAGCATTTGCTGTTTATGATTAATCAGTGAACTTTGTCTCAGCAGCTGGCAGATTTCCTCAGAGACAGTGTTTGTAATGTCTCTGAGAGTAAGTGTGAACGTCTGCTGTTAAAATCAGTCAAAAGTGTGCCCCTCAATTGCACCACAAATGTTATCTATCTCAGAGGACTTTCATGGGTGAAAAACTTGATAATCAGTGTGATAACATCAGCACTGTTTGTGAGGAGATACTATGTATGCCTTGGACGTGAACAACCTGAGCTTGACCCAACATTATAATTTGGCTATTTCTTCATCAAAGAGAAAGAGATATGATTGCTTTGGACACACAGAATGGCTTTCTCACAAATGAAAAACAACTAATCTGGAAGTGGTACATAATATAACTAATAGGTTCACACAGAATAAGGCACAGCCGCCCACCAGCATAAAGCTGGCCTGAATAGCCAATTAGCTATTCCTCTTAGGTTATGTTTTTAGTGTCAATAACATCACACAAATTGCAACCAACTACCAGCTAATGACACTATACTATCTCTTCATAACGAAGCATCTGCCTCACCATGATATCATAATCTACTGCTATTAACTACAATGTAACCCCATCCACGACAACAGTAAACACTCAGTGAACATGCTCCTAGAGTGTGATGAAGTAGTATAAAGAGGGGAAAAGAAACACAGGGTGGGAAGGATGCGTTTCACTTTCACGTTACAATCATCTGTTCATTCGTGTCCCGTTTTCACAACGTTAAGTCTCATTTTCACTGTATAAACATAGTAATTATAAGCCCAACCATGTTGTTTTTTTCCTAAACCCAACTAAGTGGTTTTGTTGTCTAAACCTAAGCAAGTGTAGTTTAAGTCTGTTTAATTCACAACATTAAGTACGTGTTTACTGTGACCGAAAAGTGACGCCAAGGGGTCTGACAAAGCGTCAGTATGTGACGAGTTGGGATGTTGATACAACACGAAGCAAGTTGAGAAAGACTCCTTTACAGTAACACACATCTAGCAAAGCCATCTACACTTGAAACCTTCTGTTCACCGTTTATGAAAAAACGTAAATATCGCGAACAGTTTCAGCATTGAACAGTTTCATATTCAGTCATGAAACAAGGCAGGCTTTCCACCATCACTCATATTATCACAAAGTAAATGAAAGACAGTAAACACAGTTACTGCTAGAGCAAGTATGATACATCTGTCTAGTCTAGTGTACTACAAATCAAAAGGTTTAAACCCTTCCATTGATAAAAAAGCCGGCTTTAGCTTGACTATGCCCTCTTTGTCTCTATTTTATTTCACGTTTGGCATTAAACATCCTACTTTCACACAGGCGGACAATTAAGACTTCTTATTTTATTATATTAGAAGATAACCAAACCCAAACCCCATCTGAACCAACAGCTGTTTAAAGCTTAAGCCCAACCCAATCCCTCATGTTTAATGTTTGTAGATTTGTCACCACTGGTTGCTACTGTATGTGTGGATATAGTATGACGGGAGGAAATAGAGGGAGAAAGAATATCTCAAAACACCAGACGGGTGTTGACTAAGATATGACTCTTGGGTGTGGTCTAACACTTGCTTACTTTTTGCAGTGTAATCTCGTACATCTCCAGATGGCTTGCATTTTATTATGTCTTGTCTTGTCCATCATTCCTTTACACCTACACACGTGTATACTGGGTGCGTTGTGCAGTGACTCATATGTTAATCATTGGAGGCAAGTTATTTCAGATCATCTGCAAAGAAAACAGCCATTATTTTTCTGTTGAAAAAGTAACATAGCAGGTGTTTATCCAACAGCCACATCTGTGCATTTACATGGAAGTTTGCCTCTCTGTTGGCATCCTCAGTGTATGTGGACTCTGATTGGCTAAACGTCCTCTGTCCCCAGATATGGATGCCAATTATGGTGGAGGACTGTTGGATATGGTGAAGGGAGGAGCCGGCAAGTTCTTCAGCAACTTTAAGGACAACTTGAAGGACACGCTGAAAGACACCTCCACCAAGGTCATGCATCAGGTTGCCACGTGAGTTACCGCTATTACTTTACTATTGCATAACACCCACTGTTAACTGCATGTGTGTTGCACTACAACTACATTATTGACTGCTGCTTTACTGAAATATTGCCAGATGTTATCATATCATCACTTCTGGTTTGAATGACAGAGGTCTGGAGCAGATCCATGTTTGTTGTTGCGATACTAGAAAACTTGCCATAGTATGTGGAAATATTTGAACAGTTTTTCTTAAGCACATGCTTAAGAAAAAACTTAAGCATCTTATCCGGGCAGATTGTAAACACCTGTGAGATCACAAAAATGCCTCTGAAGATGTCAGTGACGCTATAAATCAGGGTTTGTGTCAGCAATTCTATGTGTCTGAATCATAGAGTGATATATCGAGAGCTGAAATCACAGATGTGACTAGAGATAACTAGATGTTGAAGAGCCAAAAGCTGTGACCAAGTGGCTCCAAGTTTCTAACAGGATTCTCCTACACACAGCACTTTGTCAACCTACATATGACATTCTCTTTACTTTTCTTTCAGCCCCTGCATCACTATTTGCTTTTTTCTTCAGATGAATAAAATCTGGTCACGAGCTCCGTCCTTTCACCCTCACCTTTCCAAATGAATCGGGTCGGTCTTAGAGGACAAAGGACACAGGTTGACAAGTGCAATTTAGGTTAGTTAGAAAGTACGTATAAGAAATGACAGCTCGGTCTCACTCCTAACTCGTCAAATACTGCCGACTGGGCAGCACCCCTCTGCATTGGAAACCGATGCACAGAGACACCCTTTAGCGACAGTATGTGACGAACCAGGCTTTTAACCAACTCCAATGTAAACCCAACCGCAACATTATTCGACGGTCGGAGCAAGTGACGTTGTATTAATGGCGTGAGAGTCCGCTAAGGGCGGACAAACCAACACTTTCAACCAGGAGGCCGCAGTTCGTGTCCTGTAAGAAACTAAAAGTAACGTTGACTTATTATGTCTCGTCAGTCGTTAGTCATCAGTCACTGAATTTAAAGTCAACCACGACCATTTCCTAACCTTAACTAAGTGGTTGTGTTGCCTAAACCAAACTTCCTGTGAAAACGGAAGTTTATTTTGAAAGGACACACCGTCCCTGGTCCGTCCAAAAGTAACGCAAGAGGGGTACCCTGTGCGTCGGTATCTGATGCCCGGATGCACTGACCAAGCGGCGGTATTCGTGGAGTTGGGAGTGAGAATGTGTTGATCCAGAAGTGCAGATCTGCAGGTAGATGATGTTATTGTTTGGTCCTGGTTCACATCAAAGATACTTTGTGTTGATGAGAAAAATCCTTGAGAGTTTTAAAGCCTCTTTACACCGTGTGATTGTGGGAAGCCAAACAAGCCAGAACAATTGTGAGGCCTGCGTCAAAACCCTGACACTGAGGACCTCAATCCCACAATGTGACAGCTGCTCCAACCCACGTCTACAAACCAACAATCACAATATGACAGGAAATGACCAGAATACACTGATGAGCTACCCTAATGCTGCAGCTGAAAACATATTTAACCACTCATTCCTCTTCTTATGGGTTTTTTGTGACAGTGTTTTTGCCAACTATGGTTACATTTTCAAAAGCTTGAGGATCTCACACATCTGTTTTTTTTCTATTTACATTGTAGATTAGCAGGCATTCATGGCAAATGCTTAATACTGATATTGTACAGTCTGACATAAAGACTTTATTGGACCCACAGTGTGGACATTATATGAAACTGTGAATGTGTACTACGAACCCTCATGTCACAAGTGATATTATAGGATTTGGAGCCGTTTATAAAGTAAAAGAAAAACAGTTTCATGGCAGCATGAATCACACAACGCAGACCTGGTCACTCCCTACACTGGATAGTTTAACACATCTTGATCCCTACCAGGAGATTACCATAATTAATAATTATGATCATGATGAATGATGAATGCTATTGACAAACTTAGCTCCAATACTAGAATATTTGTATTTTACACATGTTCATGTAATTAATATCAAATGTAGTGATTAGAGCTGCAACGGTTAATCGATTCGTTGTCAACTATTAAATCAACTGCCATCTATTTTAATAGTCGATTAATCAGTTTGAGTAATTTTTTAAGAAAAACATTGTCTGATTCCAGCTTCTTAAATGTGAATATTTTCTGGTTTCTTTACTCCTCTGTGACAGTAAACTGAATATCTTTGAGTTGTCGACTAAACAAGACATTTGAGGACGTCATCTTGGGCTTTGGGAAACACTGATCCACATTTTCTGATATTTTATATACCAAATAACTAATCGATTAATTGAAAAAATAATCGGCAGATTAAGCAATGAATTAAATTCGGCGTTAGTTGCAGCCCTAGTAGTGATTACTTTGATAAATTGAATGTTGTTTCAGCAGCTACAATGTAAAGTCTTTAATAGCTTTAGAAGAGAAATAGAGCGGTGTGGATGGAGGGAGGAAGGGGGGAGGCAGCAGAGTCTGGCACGGCTCGGTCGTCCCAGTGTGTTTGTGCACAGGCATCTGCACAGGCCAGCACAAAGGGGCCTCTGTATTGTCTGTACAGAAACACACACACACACACGGCTCCTCTCTCACTATTGACTCAGCAAGTTTGATCGCTGTGTCTCCCCGCTCCTCTGCTGCACACATCTTGGCAAACTCCCACTCTCCTGTCCATGTCGTTCCCCCGGTGTTTTTCGGCCGCCTCCCGCCTCTCATCTCGGCTCCACCTTTCCTCCTCTCCTCTCCTCTCTTTCCTCTCCTGGCTGAATTATTCATGGCAGTTCATTGTGCCAAACGGCCAGTGCACTGCTGATACAGAAGGATTCATTTCATTAGGGCCCTGTGTGTGTGGTGTTGTGTGTGTTTGTGTGTGGACTGTATATTATGTATGTGTGAGTGGGCGGTAGGGATAATGGGGCGGTGGGAGGCAGGCTACCGTGGCAACCGGCTGAAAGCCTCAGAAAGGAAAGGTAGATGGCTGAGGTACAATAATGAGCCACAGTTTAGTGCAGTACACTTTAACAGGTCTCTTTGATGATGCTATGACAAGATAACATCCTGCTGTGATCTGACACACTTTATTACGCTGTTGTATACATAATATTTAATAGTTTTATTAAGAGATGAAGGACAGAAAAGATGACTGTGACAACACAAGTGATTTCCCAAGGTTGAAGGTGTACTCTGTGGTTTATTGCCCTCATTAATAAATAAATATATTGTGAACATCGGCTGACTAGCTAGTAGATCTACTGAGCAGGATTATGTAGATATAGTATCATGATTTTCTGGGTCCTGCCCATTGACTGTCATTGGTGGTTCCCCTGTGTTGCTTCATGGAGACAAAGTCAGCAGTTAATTAGAGCGATATAATAAAGAGCTGCAGGATATAATGATGTATTCCTGAGAGGTTGTTGGCTCTCTATCTCCCTGTAAAAAAAGGCTGCTCCGCCTCTCTCTCTCTCTTTCTCACTTATGGTGCCTTCAAATGGGGTCGTGTTTACCGTGTTCACGAGAAGGGTCCATTTGAACGCCCCCCTCTTGTGGTACTCACAACATCTTAAGCATAAGAGTGTAAGAATTGATATTGTTTTTCTTCATAATTTTATAATATGTCTGAGGAAAATGTTGACATTCCGAACGATCTCATCTTTTTCCTGTTATTATGCCTTTGCATTTCCTGCATTATGTTACCTGCTTGCTAAACTGTTAGCCTCTGTGGCTTCTAGACGCCGACAGTAACGTTAATATCGCCGTTGCTTAGCAGCGGTGTTCTCACGACTTAACCACTTGAGTGCCGCGACTTCCCATGTTGTAAACACGAGCTCACAAGTTTCATTTGGAGGCACCATTATTTTCACTTCTAATTTGTCTCCATTTCATTAACACTAAACTTGGCATATCTCTTTGTCTCTCTGCAAGTCTTTCTCCACTAAATAACAGTTTTCCTCTCTTCATAACATCAATATCGTTATCAAATCATTTTTCTTACTATCTTTAAGATCAGTTATTGTGTTGTGGCCTAATTTTTGTTCTAGTTTCAAGAAATCTTTTGTAATCTTTGTTTACCCCATTAGTAGAAATGTCTCTAGATTACACAATGTTCTGCTTTTATACAGGTTGGGGGCATTTTGTTTTTGCAGTTTGAAGGTTTTCTAGGTTAGCAGACTTTCTGCCAGTGGTTGAGTGTGTGTGTGTTAGACCGACTGTTTCATCCCTGTTTATTGACTGTGGGAAGACTTCAGTAGAAATTCCCCTGAGCTTGATATGAGCCCAAACCCCTGTGAGCTCAGTTGTTAACCAGGCCCTCTTTTAACACCCCAACCATACCTCAATGGTTCCTCTCTACTTCGCTCTCATCTATATTCTCGGCAAAAAGTGGTTGCTGAATTATTTAAAGCAGCTTGCTTATTTGTTTGTTTACCTGGCTGACGAGAATTTTTGCAGGGAAACCAATCAGTCAACAACGCTCAGCTGTGTGTGAGAAACACAACGCTGGCGATGGATGGAGTCTGGATGGCTGATCTGGTTTTGTGAAAGGCACAGTGTCCTTAGTCGGCTGCCCCCAGACACCCTCTACCCTCCCCCACCAGACCCACATTCATCTCTCTCTCATTTTTATTTCTCATTTGTCCCCATTTCATTAACACTAACTCTCGGCTGACACCTCTCTGTAATTATTTCTCCCCTCCATTATTTTTCCTCTCTATTTGCTAGATTGTGATAATTTGGGTTAAACAAGTTAAACGAGAGAATTGTGATGGTGTTTAGTTTTGGCCGCATTTAAAAAAGGCCCTGGAGTCAGTGGGTTACAGTGCAAACATTATACAGTATGCCTTTCTGTTACCACTCATATTAGTTGTCATTCTTTAAACTATCCATTATGATGGAGATATGCTGTAACACGTTGTTGAAAAAGAGACAAAAAGGCTGTAGAGAGTTTTGGAGCGAAAGGGGAATAGAGAAAGCCCAAATCTAATATCCATCAGGATCCAGCCCACTTACACTGTGTTTGTTTGAGTGTGTGTGTAGTCTCTGGAGACCTCTCCACTGCTGTAATCAGGCCTAAAATGGCTTTCCTGCTCCTGATGTTTACTTTCCAGTAGGAAACAGAAACAACAGGAGCTGTGGTGTTGGCTCTTGTGGCATGATACCCACAAGAGCCAGCACCACAGCGTGTGTGTGTGTTTGTTGTCACTCTTCTACCTTCACTATGCATGTAATTACACTGCTATGCTGCGAGCTAAACACACTTCCAATAAAGGTGAAAGTATTTGGAGTAAAATTTGTGAAACTGTGAAAACAGTATTGGACAACAAATTGAATCATAGTGATTGAAAATGAGAAAAAGATGAGATAATTAATACAATTGCAAGAGAAGTAGATTCATAATAGTATAGACTATAGACTGCAGATCTCAGATGAGATTTCACAATTTGCGGGTTACCTTCTAGACACGACCAGTGGAAGAGGAGACACGTCGTCCATCTTTATATAAAGTCTATGGTATAGACTGTCAAATTAGTTGCGTTATCCCTCATGCTAGTAAATAGAATCAACAACAGTAAACAGTTATTCCAACATTAATTAAATGTTAACTGCTGCTTAGTATGTTGTGTTAGCCTCAGACAGCTAGTATAGATCATTTCATATTCCAAATGTTTCCCAGTTTATTTCCTGTTGCAGTGTGAATGACATCGGCTGACAGGAAGTAAACATGGACCCAAGCTGTTGCCAAGCAACACGATCACATTGAAACGTCTATACGTAGTAGCTGGTTTGATTAGTAGAAAGAAGAGAAATCCCCGGTGTCAGCTTTGCCCTTCTTTCCAGTCGTGTCCTTCCCGTGTATTCATTCTCTGCACCACCACACCTTGCAGTACATTTTAATTGGTTGCAGCTCTAACCGCAAGAGGTCAGGGGGACTGCTCATTTGCATACTTCATGGCTATTGGCCATGGCCATTTAAACCTGACACCTGACCTGCTTCTCTCCTTTAATAGCCAAATAGCTATTTCAGGATAGAAGCAGGGGGATTAGTGGAATATATTTCTGGGGAAAAAAAACAAAGGACATAAAACTGTGGAAATTTTTTTTTTTTTTTACATTCTTCAAACATTCCTCTTTTTTGGCTTCTGGCTTAAATAGGACTATATCATCCAGATATTCACCTTTTATGTCACTCTGTGAACCCTGCAGCCTGCATTTTCACTCTGGGATAAACACACAGGTTTGGACAAAAATAGAAACCTGAACTGTGGTCCAATTACTTCATTATGGAGGGCTTACAGACACAACAGCTCTGATGGATTTAACTCAGGTTGTTTGTCTGTCTTGTTAGTATGTTGTCTATGCTGCACATTAATTACCTTTTTTAAATGTACATACTGTATATGATGCTGTAAGAAGAATCATAATATCCAAAAATGCATTTATGTGCAACACTACAGACTCACACACTCACACTTAGCGTGCTCTTGCTCCAAAGCAGACTAGTTGAGTAGCGTTGCATTACATAACCTGGTCTAGGATTGCATCAGGGCCATATGGCACTCCTCCATGACCACACAGAGGTGATTGGCCCAGATCAGCCCTGCTTGGGGGATTTTCACAGTAGGCAACAAGTCAACTCAATCTGATGCACATTAGCCCACTAATGTGTTTTGCATGCAGTGCTGTGGGAAGTCGAGCCGTGAGCTGCTGCTGCTGCTGCTGCAGGGTAACAACATTGTTGTACTCTCCAAATGAACCCACTCCACTCTGCACCTGCTTCATAGTGTCTCATGTTTTCACTTCCATGGTGCGGCAGTAGTGGAGTACTTGTACGTGTGTGCTCTACAGCTGCGCTCAGACTTTTGAAAAAACAACCTCCATATGGAATAGCTAATTTTAGCAATGAAAGGCAATGATGCCCAATTGAAGTATTCACATATGGCATTCCTTTGATCCGGGGCCGTTCAGTGTGGTGAGCCTGAAAAAGACAACTTCCCCACACCCAGACATGCGGAAGCTTCTGCTCCGAAGCCTGTTGAGTCTAATTACTTGGATATGCATGCCATGCAGCCTGATGCACTGACAACCAGGGGCAGATGGAGCAACCTTTTGGATGCTGGTCATGCATTGATCTCCTCTTTTTAATGATTTGGTATTTTTCAAGAACAGGGGCATCTTTTGACTCTCCTGACTAAAATGCTTAAATTGTCTGAAAACCATCAACACACATGACTGCTGTGTAACACCTGTAATACAACACAGAGGCAGGCTGGTTTTGTTTCACGAATACTGTGCAAATTTCAAAGATTTGCTGAGGTGTAGCCACATTCTTTGTGCTTGTAATATTGCTGAAGTTTGTCATAGCTTTTGCTTGTAATTGCTCGTTCTCTCTTCTTATCGCTCTTTCTTCTCTCATGTTTCATGAGAATTGCATGGAAAAAATATTTGAAAACAATCTTCAAAGTTTCTTTCTTTGTTCCAGGTACACTAAAGGGGAGCTGGACATTGCCTACATCACATCGAGGATTATAGGTAAACACATTTGGTTGTAGCTAATGGACTTTGTGTGCATGTGTGAGCTGTGTGTGTAGATGCACTCTAACATTGTCACCAGAAATAATGACTGTGTCCAAAAGTCACAAATAAAAAAAAAAAAACTGCATTTTTAAGATCCTGAAAAGTTCAAATCTTAAGTGATTCTTTATAACATTAAAAACACACCCATGACTAAATAAGTAACAATCAGCTAATTAGCTCTTTTTAGGACTGCGTGGGTTTGGTTTAATTAGATTAGATTGACATCGACATAACAACCCAACAACTATCATCAGATTTAAATTCAAACGTTTCTAAATCCTGATTGGTGCTTGGAAATACATGGCTGAAAATAGTGTGTTCATGTAAGATCCCAATAGAGTGCACCAGGAATGACATATTTCAGGCCGACCAGGAAGTCAGCATCACTCTGTGGCAAACAAATATTTATGATACTAACTTATACATTTTGTTCCGTAAGATAATCTCCACTAATGAACACCACTTTTATGATTTTTGAAGTGTGAATGCAATCGCCAGAAGTAAAAAGCTAACATTAGGCTATAGACGGTCGCATGATGTTAGCAACCTTCTTTTTTAAGACACATAAAAGCTTCAAAATTCACAAGTGGGATATTTACTGACGTATTTTACAATGTAGAATATAATGTTAAAATCTCTCTAACTTGTGTTAACCACAGACCTTATTTCAGACATCGAACTAAAAACCCATTCAAAAAACTCATTGACCTCCAGACGAGGGAACCTGAAGTGCTAAAATGCTAACTCATTTCCGGGTTTTATGACTCATTCCTGCAGCACTCTATACATCAGAGTAGGATGCCATTATGAAAATAGCTTTCAGGGACTTTGAACTTGCAATGTAGAAAACTTTACAGATGAGATATATCTGCATAATATAAGAGAATAAGTGTTCAGGTATGATCCCACGACTGTATAAACATATAAGCATTAACACATTCAGATAAACAGCCACCTGCCCCCTCAGCTTTCCCTCTGTTCTCATCTCTCATTCTCACATCGCTTCCAGCTTCACATGCTCATCAGTGTGGAGCAGCAGTGTGTCCTTTAGAGAACATAGTCGGCTGGACATTTGTCACCCGAGGGCTTCTATCCCATAATGCTTTGTGTGCTGAATGTGGACCAACTCTCCACATTTCAAATTGTATTCATTTATTATATAATAATTGTAGAGAAGGATAAAAGAAGGAGGACATTGTGAGAGTGTGAGCCTATCATGTATATTATACAGTATGTAAACATCTGTACCAACAGTGCATGAAACTTTTCAACTCATCCTGACTAATGGATTTGTATTTCCAGTGATGACCTACCCAGCGGAGTCAGTGCAGATTGGCTACCAGAACCACGTAGAGGACATTCGCTCCTTCCTCGACAGCCGCCATGCCGACCACTACACTGTCTTCAATCTGTCACAGCGCAACTACCGCGGCGCCAAATTCTCCAACAGGGTGAGTGTGATACTGCCTTGTAAAGCTACAGATGAGGCCATTATAGATTTATTAGTTTGTATCTAGTTGTTAGTGGTTGCTGCAACACTTTTACTCCCTGGATTATTACAACTCTAGAGTGAGATACAAGGACTTATTTACAATTTGATGGATATTTTTGGTCTGCCAGCGTTTTAAGTGGGAACTGTCACTACATCTGCTCATAAACTATGGAGGCAACCAGAGAGGAGCCTCTAATTAGATTTCCCCAATTGGACCCAGGCTACAATAAGTATTTTTTTTTTCCACTGGAGCAAGTCGTCGAGCAAGCATCACCCAACTCTGCAATACCAAACACCTCTACAGAGCATTGCAACATCTTTCTTATTGTTTTTGTTTTTACTGTCTGCAACTTTTGGTTCACCTTCAGAGCTTTCATCAGCGTCACAGCTTTTTTCAGATGCCCAGATAAACCTGTGATAAACCGACTTTATTACACGGCATTATTATTTGAGTACTTGATTGTGATGTCAATCATGGCGTCATCTATGGTCTGTTATTTCTTTATAGCAGACCGTTACTATGTATAACAGACCGTTGCTATGGATGCAGATGTGATCTCGGACTCTGGAAGACCATTTTGTGTCAAATTATTGATTTCTTAAGTAAGTAGCCATGTAATAAGCATGATAATGTACACCGAGCGAGTCATTGTTGTGAAATAAACCCCTTCAGGACTTCGCATCTGGGTCCATGCATAACCCTGTCAGGGTTTATTTCACAACAATGACCCGCTCGCTGTACATTATCCCTTATATATGCTACCTGTCCAACACCAAACAGCAGACAGACACAGTTAGCGACTGGCTTGCGAACATAGTGGAGCATTTAGCAGCTAAAGAGCCAGATGTTTCCCTCAGGAGTTGGTGGAGACCAAAAACAGAGCTAAAAGGAGAGTGAATATTAGACTTATATTCATCATGTGGCCAGAAACACTACTCAAAACAAATTAAAATGTTGTTCTGTGAATGTGTAATTAGGCAAATGTTTGCTAACATGTTTGTAATATTAACTTGTGGTCTTTCCAGCTTGTTTCTGCTGCTACCACGTGATAAAAATTCAGTTAATGCAGGTTTAATGTTGATTGTCTTACTTACCACTTGCTTATTTTAAGTGCTTTAAGTCATTAAGTGCTTAGCATATAGAGTTGTTGACTAATTGGGAATACAGATACCATACAGAGCAGAGCAGTAAAACAATAAGTGAAAATGGTTTGAAAAGCTTCGAAGAGCTGCAGAGTTGGGTGTTGATTCTCAGTGGGATCAGCAGTAGGAGTAACTCAATCATATTACAGAGTCATTTTATTTTAATATCAAAAAGGAGGTTTAATGGAGACAGGCAGCATCTGAACTCATGACTATACAACTTCAAACTCAGGAAGTTGAATGCACTACTGCTTCTACTACTCAGTGTTGAGTCAGATAATCCCATATTGTACGAGCCTTTCATGCTTTAAAGATACACTCTGTGATTTTATTATAGAGCCCTACAGCATCCCCAATTGACTAATCTTCTTCCAGCTCACAGTTTTTGGGATGAACTGTGAGCTGGAAGGACATTTTTGGATTTGGTAATGATCTTGACTGATATAGCAACATCAGGGAGTGTATTTTTGTATAAATAATATGTTTTTTGTTGCTATTTTTAATCTTCAAGAGTAACACAGCAATGATTCAACATGCATCTTTTACATTCTTCACCACATCAATAACCGCTTGTGACCAGATATGTCTCTAAATAAAAGATCTAATGTATGGGTCACTAATCCAAGTGTCCCCGCTAAATTACCATTTAAAAAAGAGTTTAATCTGAATGCTCTATTTATTCTATTTTATTCCATCTTCTTTATGGTTTTGATGACTAATCTCAGCATGGAGTCATTGGCTCATGTCATTCAGCACTCTTGCACAGCTGGATTTGGATTCAAGTGGGAGGCATATGTGGGATCTCTATATATAAAAGACTGCCACCCTCCGGCAGAAACATCCAAGGAAGCTGAAGAGTGGAGCTGCGGAGTTAACATGGCCGAGATGGCCCCCTGTCTGCTTGCGGAGGTCGCTGTATCTCTAGCAGATGACTCATCATGGTAGCAGCTGGTGTGTTGTGTTGCTCTGTTGCTGCAGTGCCGTTGCTAACCTCCACCTCTCCTTTCTCCTCCCTTCCTGATTTCTTTTGCTTTCCTCTGTTTCTTCACCTTTCTTCTTCTCTCCCCTGTCTCTCTGCCTTGCTTTGCTCTTTTCCTTTTGCCCTCTGCCTCTTCCCTGCTCTTTCTCTATGTCTGGCTCTATCTGTTTCTGTGTCTCTCCCTGTTTTCGTCATCCCTCCTCCCTCTCTTATTTCCTGCACCAACTCCTTTCCAGGTTTCAGAGTGTAATTGGCCTTCTCGCCAGGCTCCCAGCCTCCATAACCTGTTTGCTGTGTGTAAGAACATGCACAACTGGCTCAAACAGAATCCCAAGAATGTGTGTGTCATCACCTGCTCGGTAAGAAGACGCTCATCATATTCATCCCTATCCTCTATTTATTTTTAATTGATTGTCTCATATAAATTGTCCTTTATTTTGCACATAGACTGTATAAGTAAAGATGGACGACAAGACAGCTCGCAAATCGCCCCCTGGTGGCTGGCTGCAGTATATGTCATAAGTCCCGCCCCCCAATGTTGAGACATGGGTCAAACTAAAAAGTCAAAGTACACGTCAAATACATTTTTCCCCAAAGACGGTTTCTGTCATTTTAGGTAGTATCACGCTGATGTATGTTCAAGTGTTCATTTTTCTGATAAGTTTGGATTTAATTAGTTATTTGATGGTATAAAAAGGGGGGAAAGGCCCTGAGACGTTATGATTGACAACTGCGGCTGTGGCTGCGGCTGTGCTCCGCTCGCGATTGGTTCAGGCGGATGACCTCGATACTGCGGCTCCACCACCCAATCACTACTGCGAACAGTCTGGCTCCAAATGACGTAAAAATCTTAAGATAGCAGCTCCCGTTTCTGGGATATTTCGGAGAAAATGGAGACACGTCGTCCATCTTTATATACAGTATGCTTTTGCACCTCTAACCTTGTGCTGCCATGTTTCATTAAGTTTACTGTGAAGTGAAAGCACTTTTAATGTGTAGGGGCCTGTTTTGATTGTCCCACAACACAGTTGAGTTTAATTGACCCACTTTTGAGACACAGTGCTGGAAAGATGCTGCCAAAGGACAAAATCAAACTTGCTTGGCCATTGCATCAAATAAAAGTACTTTTAAGAAACTTTGAGTCCTGATCCAAAAATCTCTAACCCTCATGGGGGAAACAGGTTTTAACAGTGTGAAACACGGTGATTATACTTTTATTGTATTGTACAGTTTAGTGAATGTGTAACAAAACTGTCAACCTCTTGTTTATATGAGTAAAAACTAAATTTGGAAAGGTGATCTTCCCACTTTCCCTCAAATGAAGGCTACAAAACCACGCAGGCAAGGAATCAGCACAAGGAAAACAAACCCCAAAGCTCTTTCCTATTTCTCGGCTCTTCCTCTCCTCCCACTGTTGCCAACCCCGGATGTGGCAATGTTGGTGTGCCTTGTTTTTATTTCAAGTACAGTAAAACCACAGCTTGGAATTTGTCAAACTGCTCTCATTGTTTCTGTTTAGTTCCTGTCATTCCTGTCAGTTGCTCTACCTCTGCTGTTGGTCTTTGCACTGAAAAGAGAAATGAATGTCCCTGAAAAAGTAAAAGAGAAGAGCACATAAGTCCCACATGTTGGCATTGGAGGTTCGAATTTAGTTAAAATGTGGATATGAGTCATGTTTTAGTATGCTGGTCATATTCTTGAGTCTCTTATTTCGGTTATTTCAATTTGAGAGGTAGATAAAGAACTCTTCTCATCCAAGATACATGTGTTTTGCTCGACAGTCAGTTTGGAAAACTCAAGAAAGCTTCCTCATCAACCAGATGCACTTTTAGTACTCTTATGATGATGGGCTTTGATAATGTCAGGCATATTTCAAGCACAGGTAAAACGTTGAATACTAATGTTTTGCAACACAATCACTACTGAAGTATTCGGTGAAACTGGCCTTTCTGTCAGTGACAGCCACGACTGTACACTGTGGAACCTGTTATTGCCAAGTCACTGTGGTTTGGCTGTGGCTTGGCAAACTGCTGCATCTTGCATAACCTCCACCAAACGGTCCCTTTCTAAAAAAAAAAAAGTTTGGATCACATGAATGTTTTTGTCTCCTTGTAACCTGAGATGAACTCTGAATAACTTTACGACAGTGAGCAAAAATCTTGACTACCGTTATATTTGGCCTGTTTGGGCACATGACTTCATCATCAGACATTTCCATAAACTTACATATATAATGACCTTCTTTAAGCTATGACTCGTAGTAATACAGTTCATGTTAGAGCTGGAGTTACACAGCAGATATACAGCGAGCATTCACAAAGTTTGAGTCACTGTTGCAGTTGCTTGAGCTACACATATTCACACTTGCGACTGTCATTGCTGCGATGCTGAGATGTAAATGGAAGCAGTGAAACATGCATTGCAGACGAGTCCAAAAAGTATATTAGTGAAGCTTAAAAATAAAATGATTACCCAGTATTTCATGCAGTGTCCTTTGCTGTATATTTCTTAGGATGGTCGTGCTCCCTCGGGTGTTTTGGTTTGTGCCATGTTCTGCTTCTGCCACCTCTTCAACAACCCGGTTCCTGCCATGCAGCTGCTCAGCGCCAAGAGACCAGGCTCCGGCCTCTGGCCCTCCCACCGCAGGTTTGTAACCCTCAACGTGTGTGTGTGTGTGTGTGTGTGACAGAGAGTGAGAAAGAGGGGAAGTGACGGAGAAAGAGAGGGTGGGAAAATGGCATCTACAGATGTCACACACTAGATGTTTAGACTTCAATTTGGCTTGAGGCCTTTTTCTTTCCTGTGTCTTCTCTGCCATTTTCTATCTAATAAAGCTGCCAGAATGAAACACATTCACATCATCAGCAGGTTCCACCATTAGCCATATTTATTCTAATATATTTTCTAGCATAATAGCATCATTTCAGACCATTTGCTGTAGTAGGGCATAGGCTAATCAAAACATAAATAGTTCAGCCAGCAGTCCTAAGCATGAATCTTAGGCTGCAGAGCTGACAGTCCCTGAAGGATGGACATTTTATTACCCTGCCAGCCAGTAGATGTATTATGTATCAGCCCTTGTTAAAGCATCTAACAACATCCTTCATGAGTTTAAGTGCAAGTTTACTGAGAGTATATGGAAGTTACAGCAATAACATAATCTTTATCATATCAGGCTGTTCTTATATACCGTTCGTACCTACAAAAAGTAATGCACTGTAGTATGTATATATATATATATATCCCACAAAATCAATTTGTGTGTAATTCACATAGTTGTGAACCAGGAAGTTTAAAGAGCAGCAAACGGGAGGAGGTCGGTGTAGATGGGTGGGTCAAAAAACACCAAACGTTCGCCCAGGAGACCGGTGTTCGTACCCCGTGTGAAACCAAAAGTCAACGTTGATTTATTTGTCACAGAACTTACTTAAGTTATGCCACTTCAAGAGTTATTTTAACCCAAACCACAATATTTTCCTAAACCTAACCTAAGTTGTTTCCTGTGAAGACGAAAGTTTATTTTGAAAAGACTTTATGCATGTAACAAGCGGAAAGTGACACATGTTGCTGGACATTCGTAGGAAAACAAACAAAAAAGAAGCAGTAACTTTTTCACAAGATATCATATGTATGAGAATACGTTGATCATATACAGTACACATAACATAACACCGAGTGAGGCGTGCATTTGACATCGAAAACAGGATAACAGCGGTTACATTTCCTCCTCTCCATGCAGGTACATAGGCTATGTGTGTAGCATGGTATCAGAGAAGCCCAGCCTACCCCACTCCAAGCCCTTGATGATCAAGGGTCTCACCATGAGTCCAGTCCCCTGCTTCAACAAGCAGCGCAGCGGCTGTCGGCCCTTCTGCGACGTCCTCATCGGAGAGACGAAGATCTTCACCACTGCACAAGAGTACGAGAGGATGAGGTAAAGGGCAGCGGTAGCTTATCTGAAGTGTGTAAGCCTCAAATAGAAGTCAAGATATGGTGTGATCAAAGGGTCTGAAACACATTGTGCTTTTTTTCTCCTCATTCTCCACTCCCTCTCTCTCTTTCTCTCTCTGCAACTTTTCACTTAATTATTTTTCTCCCGATTGCTGCCCCATTTATTCTTTCCTCCTCTGCCCTCATTTTTGTTTCGTCTCTCCCTCCCACACACTATGCATGACCAGAGAGCACAGGGTCCAAGAGGGCAAGGTAGTCTTCCCTCTGGGTGTGAGTGTGCAAGGAGACGTCGTTGTTTCAGTCTATCATATGAGGTCAACCATCGGGGGACGTCTGCAGGCCAAGGTAAACTTTGTGTGCTCTGTGCTGTGTCTGCTACTAAATCTTTTTACTGAAACAGTTAAGTCAATTTTATTTATATCGCCCAATATCATAAATCACAAATTTGCCTCTTAGGGCTTTACAATCTGTAGAGCATAGAGCATAAAGAGCCAATATTCATTAAGGAACCAAACTACAAACCACGTCTGTGTACTGACAAACTCAACATCTCAATCAAACTTGATAAAAAAAAGATGTTGCACAATGACAATGTTGGAAAAATCTTGTTGGCACAAGATCATATTGGTTTATCAGTCATCAAACAGACTCAGGGTGTGGCTGCTTATTTTAACATTTGTGCATCTTGAGTCCAAACACAGACCCACAAACTGTCAGGAGGAAAGGAGTAGCAACACGTTGGAGACAGGTTTTTCATCTTCTGACAAGCCTAGTTTATGGAAATATGTGGTTTTCACAGCAGCACTGGGAGAAAGAGACTTTTTATATGTAGTTAGCACTAAAATGAAAACTCTTTGTCAAGTCATCTTTCAATTATTGTAGTTATCGTATCATTTTACTTTCAACAGTATATTTGCTGATATATTGGTTTAAAGGATTATGCCCCCCCAACATTTCCTTCATATGTTTTAGGCCGAGGTCAAAGGAATAAGCTACTTAAATCTAACTGACATTTTAGGAAATAACCAAGCAGCTCACCTTCTTTTTCAATTACTGTAAATCCATTCAGGTAAATGGGTTAAAGTGGACACGTTCACAACCCGTCTCTTTAGAGTCAGATTTTGATTCCCCTTAAACCCCACTAACTCTATTTAGCAGAGTCTATATTCCAGAAAATCAGCTGATATATAAAATGCTGTCAAAGGAATTTTGGCAAAAACTATGAAAGCAGACTTGTAGTGATTCTTAAAGAGGGCCTATTATGCGTTTGTGCTTTTTCCCTTTCCTTCAGAGTGTTATATCGTTTTTCGCGCATGTAAAAGGTCACCAAAGTTATAAAGCCCAAAGTCCACATCAAAGAGAAACACTGCTCCTGCTGTACAAAAGTAAAACAAAAGCCTTATTGAAATCCTGCCTTTTCTTCTGTAACGTGATGATGTCACCAAGTAACCCATTTGCATACCTGCCTAGCGGCTAGTTTGGCACGCCCTCAAACAAAGCAAGTTAGAGCGGAGCTGAAGCGGAGTCCAAAGAGTTTGGTTTTGGTTGACCAATTACAACAGAGTGGGCCAACTGACCAATCAGAGCAGACTGGGCTTTTCGGAAGGCCGCAGGCTAAACAGAGCGTTACAGACAGAGGGTGAAAGAGGTGCTGCTGCACAGCCAGTATGAGAAAAGTAAAGTGTTTTTTTTTAACATTAAAGCATGTAAACATGTTCTAGTAGAAACCCCCAAAAAGTATGCAGCTGAAAGTAAGCATAATAGGTCCTCTTTAATGACGGCAAAGCAATTTCTCTTTGACTGAACAACACATAGTCCAACAGAAAGTTGTGCTTACAGTTAGAATAATTATACAGTGAGAGACTACAGTATATTTGACTTGATACGCTTTGGTATGATACATCAAAATATCACATGGTCCAAACTTACACTTTTTATCTTGTTATTAGGTGTCCAACACCCAGATCTTCCAGATCCAGTTCCACACTGGCTTCATTGCTCCTGGTTCCACTATGTTAAAGTTTAACAAGTAAGGACATGTCTTCTAGCCTATTTAATCTCTTGTGATTGACCACCTTGCTGATCCCTTTGCAATAAATATGTCTTAGTACTGTCCCAACAACATGAAAATACAATGAGTGCAAGTAATTGTTTGAAAGACTGAAATCAGGATTTTCAGAAACACACATTTTAAACAATCACAATTCTGGTCTGTGTTCCCTCTCACTATAACACACATGCATTTTTCCTCTCAGACCAGAGCTGGATGCATGCGACTCTCCTGAGAAGTATCCCCAGCTTTTCCATGTGATACTGGATGTGGAGGTGGAGGGGGTGGACAAGCAAAAAGACCTGACGCCGCCGTGGGAGCAGTTCCCCTGTAAAGACCTCAACCCCAACGTGCTCTTCTCCTGCCACCAGGAGCACCAGGACGCACTGGCTATTGCTGGTACTGTGGGGACAGACGGGTACACTGGGGACAGATATGACACACACACTGCTTCTGCTTATGTGGACTGCTTATACATAGGCTTAATACATAACATACTGTACTGTACAGCATAGGTATCCACTACCATACTAAACTCCTGTCATAAAGAGAGCCTAAGTCACGCCCCTCTCAGTGGGACCTTATTTCAGAAAAAATATGAACGATAGTCAACGGAGACAGATACATATTTTCCTGATCCCGTTTGAATTGCGCCATGAATCACACATATGATGTTTGTCAATTTAAAAGATAATTTTGCAAGTCAAGAATGTCGCAATGGGAAAAAGTATTTTTGGGCCCAATGGCATCACGTGACGGACACAGAAGTTGTAGTACCACCGTTTGGCCACTACGAAAATTGGGATCAGCAACCAGCGCTCTTCCTGGGGGGTTTGGCCTATGCAAAAACACATTCACACATGCTGACCATAGACTGTGGGCCTAAATAACGATGGACGATGTGTCCCCACTTCCTTCCGCTATACAGAAGTGAAGCCAAAATATCCATCCGGATTCTGCCATTTGGAGCCAGAGTCTGCGCGTTAGTGATGGGCGGTGTAGCCGTAGTATCAAGGTTACCCACCCGAACCGATCGTGAGCTAAGCACGGCCGCAGCTTGTCTGCGAGAGAGACTCACAGCTGCCAATCATGATGCCACACCCCCTTTTTATAGCTTCAAATAACTAATTAAAACCAAACTTATCAAAAATATTAAGACTTGAATCCATCAGCGTGAGAAGAACTACCTAAGAAGACAGAAACCATCCTTGCTAAAAATGTATTTGACTTTGACTTTTTAGTTTGGTCCATGTCCCATCCACTAACATGGAGAGGGTGGGCTTTATGACCTATACTGCAGCCAGCCACCAGGGGGCGATCCAGATGTTTTGGCTTCACTTTTGGGGAGTTGTCATGTCGTCATCCCTCCTTCATCCCCTTTACATACAGTTTACACACTAATGAACTAACTCTCATTTTTGTCCCAACAAGATGAGATGGAGGGATTGGATCTGGAGGGTAAGACAGTAGAGGAGACCACAGACCTGTTAGAGAAGTTAACCAGGGATTGGTTCAATTCAATCATACTCTCCCCAAAATGTAGAGAGAGCATTGAACCTATTGACGGATAAATCTTCTATTATTGGAAAACCACCTGGCTGTTTCCATTTCTGACGTGTATTGATTGAATTGAAATGAACCCCATCCTTGTTATGCAGTGATATATCATTTTGGTAGATGATTTTAATCTGTTTCTGGCAAAAATACCAATCGTCTGGGGACTTGAATAAATCGCTAGTGTAAGTAATTCCCCTGATATCCTACAACAGCAGACCCATGTATATTTCCTGGGAATAAAGCACATATAGCTAAAAGAAGCAAGGGGAAAAAGTGTGCAGTTAAAAGTGGTACAAAATGTTCTACCAAAGTGAAATATTGCTCTAGATTAATACTAGCTGAGGTTTATAGTCATACTGTACATCCCATCCCTTCTTTAAAAGCATATTGTATATTTTATTGATTGGATACATTAAGACTTATCTTGCTGTTTAAGAAATGATCTCCTCTAATCAGTCTAGCTAAGAGCAGCTATCAGTGGCAAACTGCAAAGTGTGCAGCTTTTTAGCCACAGTGCAGAGAATCAGGAGAAAGCTGGTGCTTGTAGCAGAGATGACCTACGTAGTTGCACATTATTCCCTCCTTTTTTCTCTTAACCTACTCTGTATTTCTGTCTGCTTTGCCCCAATTAATTTCCTTTGTCTGCGTTGTTATTTCTCCTCTGTCTCATTTGGTAATTCACTGCATTGTCTCTTTCTTTCTCTACCCCCGTTCCTTCTATTTCCCTCTCACCCTCCTGCAGAGCCAAGTCGGCCCCACGGAGGTCCAGACGGTCGGGGCCACGGCGAGGAAAGCGAGCCCTCGGACGATGAGATGCTCTCTCTCTCCAGCCAGCGAAGCAACGCCAGCGCGGCCCCCCAAAGACCCGACCCCCCTGCTCCGACGCCTGCCGCCAACGCACCCGCCGAGGAAGTGGATCTTCTCGGCCTCGACGGGGAGGAGGTCAACCGTCCTTCGTCTCAGCCCCCGTCTGCTGCAGCCGCATCCACTGACCTCCTGGGGGACTTGTTCGGGGGCCCACCCCAGCCAAGCAGTGGGGCGTCGTCCGCCCAGTCCACACCACATAAAGTAGTCCCAAACACTGCCTCGCCATGTCCCTCTCCTGCGCCAGGTGAGACCTTAAGTAAAGATTATTTTAGTTCATATTTATTGAAATATAAATGCATAAAAATGGCAAGAAGGCATCATTATGCTATACTCAAATTCTCATACCTGGGTCGCAAAGATTTAGAGATATGAAAAATAACAATCATTATTTTTATTTAAATTATTTTAGAGGAATAAATCAAATAGTGGTCCTTAAGGGAAGTAAAAATAATAGAATTTGTGATATTTCACAATATGTAATGCAGTTAAAAATGAAAGATATATTGTGAAATAAAAATGCTAGACAATAACATCTAGTAGTCGTAGTCTTCATTTCGGCATGTGGAAAACCAGTTAGGATTATATGAAAATATATTATTAACCCAGTGTCTCTACACATTCTGTGATGCAAAAGTGAAGAAAATGAAACAACTTTTAAAAAAGGTAAAATAATAGTTTGGCCATGTAACTCTAGAGTAAAACAATAACACTGGTGGCCATGATTGTTTCCCTCAGCGTTTGATCCCTTTGGGACGGGTCCCATGCCGAAGCCTCAGGACATGATGGGTTCGTTCCTTGGACCAGGTAACCTGGGGCAACCAGACCCCTTCCTGCATGCTACTCGCTCTCCATCACCCACCCTGCAACCTACAAGCTTGGGTAAGGCATGCTTCTGCTGCACACTCTCTCAGCATTTTACAAGAGTCCATATCAGGGTAAGGCATGTTAACACATAAACAAGTGTTTGTCTGTGCGCATCAACTCTAGTTAAAAGTTATTTTTTCCCCCCAAGATTCATTAGACTGCACTGTGTTTTTAATATCTGGTTCCTTTCTCATATTTGTGTGCTTTATTTATTGCTTACTCACACGCCGGCCATTTTTCAGTTGCTGCTGTATGTTTGGAAATGAATGGGTTCGCATGATGAATGATGAGCATTTGCAGCCCGTCTGATTAGTATCTCATAGATATTGCACAGGCTTGATATTTCACCCCCAGCACGAATCATTCAACCATCAACTAACAACATTTTCAGACATTTCATAAGACTTTCCACCTTTACACAGCAGTGTGTGCACAATGAAGCAAGGCAGCAACAAAATTATCAGTTTGCCTATTACTCAGTGGATCGTGATAATTTGAAATGTGCTTCAATAGGCCGGAGTTCCCCCGTCCCGCCCGCCAACCCGACCGTCAACATTCAGCAGCAGAACGCAAAGGGAGGATGGGACTGGAACAGACCTGCTACTACATGCCCAGGTAGAAACCAGTAACCCAAACACTTACATAAACGCGAATGGCAATGAATGTTTATCTGATACTTTAATCGGAGAAGCCAACTGTACAATTTGTATGTATTCACATCAGTGGTTGATGTTTAATGTTTAATGTTTAATCTTTGCGTTACTTTAGTGAAGCAATTGCAGCATAGCGCCATCTCCCAGAAGTCAATTCAGTTTCTGTGGTTCAGTGTCACAAGAGTTGACAGAAATTGTGCTGTCTTTTTTTTACAGTTGTGATATATTTTAGGTAAAAAAAATAATTTAAAATGAATTTATGTTCATTTTTATTTTATCTTTGTTAGGTTTTAACCAGACAATATAGTTTCAGTTTAGTTTGTCTATATAGTTTTTATTTAGCTTCAGTTTACTAAATGTATTTTTCATGTTTCAGTTTTATTTTACTGTAATAACCCCGGTGGGAGCTGGTGGAACTAAATGTTGACTAATGAATGACTAAAAGAACTATGTAAAATATAGGGCTCATAAATATATGCATCATTTGATGGTTTTTCCAGGAGCAGGCTTTGGTATGGGCAGTCGGTCAGCCACTACTAGCCCCACAAGCTCAGTCAACAGCACCCCTACCCACCAAACCAAGCCAAACACCCTGGACCCGTTCGCTGACATCGGCAACCTTGGGGGAAGCCTTGGAGGTCAGTCACTCGCCATTTTCTGAAGCACATGAATTGAGTTAGAGCTGGGCGATATGGCCAAAATCTTCTATCCCGATATAGGTCATTTCATATCACAATAACGATTTATATCACGATATCTCAATCGACTCCATTGAAAGACGATAACTCATCATATTGAATTATCGCCCAGTCCTAATCTGAGTCTTACTATTCTACTTCTATTACCTTTGTCTCACAATCTCCGTCCTTTCCATTATCAGGTTCTGGCTTCTCCAGCAAACCCACCACTCCTACTGGAGCTGCCCCATCTCTCCCTCCCATGGGCTCCCCATCGCGACCTCCTCCGTCTCCCCAGCACGCAGAAGGGTGGCAGTCCCACACAGGAGCCGGCTTCCCCTCATGGCAGCCAGGCGCTGGAGGCGGCGCTGGAGGATGGCAACACCAAGGACAGGGCCCTGCAGGACCGCCGCAGCCAAAGCCCAGCCCCAGCCACGCCCCCATGCCTCAGCAGTCGCCCCAGAACCGACCCAACTACAACGTCAGCTTCTCTGCGATGGGAGGGGGCTCGCCCAGCGCGGGGGCCAAAGCACAGGCTGGCATGGGTGAGCAGGAGATGCTGTCTGTTATAATGCAAATGTTGTGGTCAGGTTGTGAATTTGTTAAATTCTTGTATTTCTACATATTCCACATAAATTGCCATAGTTCTTGAAGCTAGATGCCCTGTATACATTATATCTGCTGTAGGGCTGTTAATGGATTAAAATATTTAATGGCTATTAATCGCAATTTAATCACACATTTTTTATCTGTTCAAATGTACCTTTTCTAGATTTGTTAAGTATTTAATACTCTGATCAACATGGGAGTGGAAAAATATGCTTGTTTAATGCAAACATATGTATATATTTATTA
This sequence comes from Sebastiscus tertius, assembly GCA_916701665.1. NCBI lineage: Eukaryota > Metazoa > Chordata > Actinopteri > Perciformes > Sebastidae > Sebastiscus > Sebastiscus tertius. Next base: position 108,524 of record CAKAOH010020703.1, read on the forward strand.
TTGGAAATCAATTAACAACACAAAACAATGACAAATATTGTCCAGAAACCCTCACAGGTACTGCATTTAGCCTAAAAAATATGCTCAAATCATGACATGGCAAACATAGAGCCCAACAGGTAACAACAGCTGTCAGTGTGTCAGTGTGCTGACTTGACTATGACTTCACCCAAACCCATTTTCATTCACATATCTTGAGGTCAGAGGTCAAGGGACCCCTTTGAAAATGGCCATGCCAATTTTTCCTCACCAAAACTTTGCATAAGTTCGGAGCGTTATTTAGCCTCCTTTGTGATAAGCTAGTATGACATGGTTGGTACCAATGGATTCCTTAAGTTTTCTAGTTTCATATGATACCAGGATCTTCACTCGCACTCACTAGCTTCAAAACTCAGCCCGCTACAACCTTCGAAAGATCGATTGCTTTAAAGAAATTAGTGGCATTAAAACAAATTTGCGTTAACACGTTATTATCGCGTTAATTTCGACAGCCCTTATCTGTTGCATTACTAATCTCTACATAACAATGTTTATCTGTATTTTCCTTGTTACATAAAGCGCTAGGCACATTCATTCTTCAGTGGGAATGGATCTATCACTCAGGACGATAAGTGGCTTAAAACAGCTTTAAAATGTCTGTTTTCTGTCTTTGTGTTTGCATCCCTCTCTAGCAGCCCCTAAGCCCAAACCCTTGCATGCCAACTTTGACGACCTGCTGTCAGGTCAGGGCTTTGCAGGGACCAAAGAGAAGAAAGGGCCCAGGACTATAGCGGAAATGAGGAAGGAGGAGATGGCCAAAGAGATGGACCCTGAGAAAATAAAGGCAGGGGATTTCTCTTTTACCATGTGATATTGAGTAACATCTGAAAATAAGGAGTGGTTTGTTGTTTATTTGCTGTCCCATGACTCTTGCATCACTACATCTGAGTAGAATTATAGTTTGACATCAGTTCTCTGGGTTTTTGTCACCTGTTTATTAGTGCACAGTAGCACAATAGAAGCAATTCAGTGATTCCCAAAAGTAACATAGTGTACTCAAAGCCCTTTGGCTGTTAAAGCCGTTTTGTGTATTGCATAATTAATGAAGCAACCGATGTAGGTCTCCCATGACCAAACTCTGGTTCCTCTAATTACTCCTTTAAAAACATTTCACCAGAGCCAACAATCAGTGAAAGCATTCCTGCTAATAATTGTTCCAAATCTGGTCATCACTGTCTAATGGCTCCCCCTCTCTCCCCTCTCCTGTTTGTGACCCAGATTCTGGACTGGATCGAGGGGAAGGAGCGTAACATCCGTGCTCTGCTGTCCACCATGCACACTGTGCTGTGGGAGGGGGAGACGCGCTGGAAGCCCGTGGGCATGGCTGACCTGGTTACTCCAGAACAGGTCAAGAAGGTCTACCGCAAAGCAGTCCTGGTCGTCCACCCTGATAAGGTGAGACACACAATGACTGGTGGGCTTAGTAGTTAGAAAGTGAGGATCTTTACCTTTATGCATACTCTGTCCCTACATCAAACAAGTTATCTTATATTTACCCTCCTGTTTAGTTGACATTGGCTTCATTTTCTCATTCTTTGACATCACTGCTCAAAAAAAAAGAGTAATTGCAATTAGGGTTGTCAATCGATTACAATATTTATTTGTCATGTATTTAATACTCTTATCAACACGGGAGTAGTAAATATGCTGCTTTATGCAAATGTATGGATATATTTATTGTTGGAAATGAATTAACAACACAAAACAATGACAAATATTGTCCAGAAACCCTCACAGGTACTGCATGTAGCATAAAGAATATGCTCAAATCATAACATGGCAAACTGCAGCCCAACAGGCAACAACAGCTGTCAGTGTGTCAGTGTGCTGACTTGACTATGACTTGACCCAAACTGCATGTGATTATCATAAAGTGGGCATGTCTGTAAAGGGGAGACTTGTGGGTACCCAGAGAACCCGTTTTCTTTCACATATCTTGAGATCAGAGGTCAAGGGACCCCTTTGAAAATGGCCATGCTAGTTTATCCTAGCTACATGGTTGATACTAATGGATCCCTCACGTTTTGTAGTTTCATATGATGCCAGTATCTTCACTTTAGCTTTAAAACTGAGCCCGCTACAGCTTAAAAATCGCAAGTTGCGTTAAAGAAATTAGTGGCATTAAACCAAATTTGCATTAACGCATTATTGGATTACAAGGACCCCTGCGGGTCTCTGGACTTTACTTTGGGTGCCACTGAGAGACACCAAACATCTAAGGATTAGTAAGTGGCAACATTAAAAGGAAAATGTGAGTGCCGTTTTTTGTACTTAATGGAAATTGAAGATGAACCTTTTCACACATGACATAAAGAAAGACAGTAATACAAGAAAAACAACGAAAATAATCATCACTTCAATAAACCGATAACTCATTGAACCGAAAGCAGATTTCAGCCAGTCAAATAAAGAGCTGCTGTCCTGGTGAACAGAGTGAGCAGTGTCATGAAGGTGGTTAATGATATCACCAATCGTAGCGTTATATTCAGGCACAAAGGTGCAACACTCAGAACCGATAATAGCACAAGTCCCTCCTTGGGCTGCCAAAAGATAATCCAGAGCTGCTCTGTTTTGCAAAGCTAGAAGTCTGACAGAGGCGAGTTCGCTCGACAGAAGCATGAGAGCCCTACCAGTTTCATTAGCTATAACTTCTATTGCATGAGACAGATCGGCGATTTGATCCAACGCAGACATAACTCCGTAAAAAGGAAGAAGGGGGCCGAGCGCGTTCTTCAGAGTTGATTGATGATGAGTCCCAAAGACGTCTGTAAGTCCACGTCGTTCCCGTTTCAGAGGTTTCTTGGGCAGGGAGTGAGCCACTCTCATAGCTGGGATGACGTACGCCAATCCGCAGCGTCCTTTGTAATCCACGGGAAGATACGGGTACGCGAGGTTCCCACATACCCAGTACATTCCCACAGGAGAGGAGATGGAGCAGCTGGCGGTGCGGTGAGCCAGAGCGCTGAAGCGAGCCTGACCTCCTGCTTCTAAACAGTGCTCCGGTGCTGAATCCAGAGGTTTAAACTCAATATCGGTGTGTCTCGGGTCCCATTTGAATGTGTGAAGGCAGTCCGAATGTCCTACGGGTGTCTCGCCGTCATTCTGGAGACACCAAGAGAACTTCTGGGGGATGACCAGTATGGGGACAGGTTTGGGGGTTTTGTGACATCTGTAGCAGTTTCCATGTCCTCTAGAACAGCTAAGAGGTCTCATTTTGGCTAAACTGGAGCAATCAGGGTGAGAATAGGACTGAGATAAGGGAATATGCATCAGGTGGCAGGTGTCACAGTCGGAGGCAGGTAAGGCCATCAGAGGTAAGCCTTCTCCAGCCGTGTAGGGCATCAGGCCACAGACGTAGCAGCTGGAGTTAGGGCGTATGTGGTGGGCTACCTGCCATGCCATAGTCAGAAAAATATTGATATCATCTACTCTTGTATCTGGTGCTTTTAAAACCGTTGGTGGAGCTCCCGTGGTGGACTCCACCAAGATCAGCGCCAGGAGGTGCAGGATCAGGGCCATTGTTGCTATGAATCCACACAATCTGGATCTTCACAGTCAGATTCACACGGCTCTAGATGAACGTCAGCCGTCTGGAAGGCAGTTTGAACCTGTGAATACATACAGTGGACGGAGAATGACTCACAGCAGCACAACTCAACAAACCTCAGGTTCCTCACTGTCTTTACAACGTGCAAAGCAAAGGAAAGGCAATCAAAACAATTTCAAACTTACCTGCGGTTTCAGCGGCTCGAGCATCTGTCTCTAAGATCTGTTGTAAGATCACCAGCAGGCATGCAAGGAGAAAGTACCTCTTCTCACCCTTCTATCATCCTCTCTTTTATCAGAAAAAGAGCGTAGGCCCAACCTAAGACGTACCCAATCACAGGGGACTAGTGAGTGAATCACAAGATCAATACCCACTGATCAATCACACACATTACAAGACGGCAGGGTTTAAATAATCAGAACGAGGCAGACTTAGAGGCTGCTTTATGTCAGATATGTTTCGGTTGCATAAGCACACGAAAACATGAGCACCTTTATTTGGGATAATAAAAAGTAAATGCATATAAGGACACATAAAAGCAGGGTGTAGACACATGTAACGTATAGCACATGCATAAACACACAAAGATTCACGCACGCACTTCCAGACTCCCAGCATTTAAACACACACACACACACACACACACACGTGTTGATTATTGTTAAGAGAAAATATAGAACATAAATTGTTTATGCAATGAACTTAAATCAGTCGTCACAATAAAAGCAACATAAGATAGAGACACAATATAAAAATAAGAAATAATACAAATAAAAATAAATAAAAAAATTAATTAAATTCAGTATAATAATTTTGTATTTTGTAGTTTTCTGTGTGTTTGAGAATGTTTTGGAGTTTTTTTGGGGTTGTGTTTTTTTGCTTTAGAGGCCGTTTTTTAGACCTGCTGGTTGTTAATTTGTCACTTAAATTTTTTTCCCAAAGGTTCATCACCTGTGTGTGAATGCATTGATATTGTACGTGTGTGTACGACGATATATCGGGGCCATTGTACGCAAAAAAAAAAATTAAGGAGCATGAGGAGGAGGGTAATATTCCGTAAAAAAAACTCTGAATTTCCGAGATTAAAATTATAAATCTACAAGGGAAAACAATTGTATATTCTCTGAGATTAAAGTGGCAAATTTACAAAAAAAACTCACAGATTTGCAAGATTATAAAGTCATCAATTTACGAGAAAAAAAGGATATTCTCTGAGATTGAAGGGGCAAATTTACAAAAATAAACCTCACGAATTTGCGAGATTATTTAATCGTAAATTTACGAGAAAAAAACTTGTAAAAATACCTACAATTATTATAATACAATTATTTTATTTTTTTTAACCTACAATGTTTTTTTTTTTATTGCAGCCATAGAGTGAATCCACACTGAGTCACATAATGCTTGATATTGAAGCTCATGAATTTTAAGAGCATGTTTCAGCTTTATAATGTCTGATCTGTTATGTCAAAGCAGGTGTTTTATATCCGATATATATCCAGAGGTGGAACATGTTTTCAGGTGATTTTCTTGGGTTTAACTGTTTTTCTTCTGTTTTCCCTCACAGGCGACGGGACAGCCCTATGAACAATATGCCAAGATGATTTTCATGGAACTAAATGACGCCTGGTCAGAATTTGAAAGCCAAGGACAAAAACCCCTCTACTGAATAAATACAGAGAAGAAGTGAGCGAGGAGAGAGCGTCCCTCCTGATTCTGTCATCTAATCCTAAAAACGTGTCACCATTTCTGGTCAACATACTACACCCGACAACATCTGCCTTTATACCTGTGCTTTGACCCGTACTTCTCTTCTCACCACGCACAAACACAGAACATCCAGCTGATCTGCAAAGATGGCGAAAGACAGCAGAACGTCCAGCGTTCAAACCGACTCAAACGACTCCCCGTAACTCAAATGTACCTACCTACTGTATGTACAAGTGCAACATTGCCCTTTCTCGTTGAGTGTCCTTAAACCAACCCACCAATAAAAGCAGAGTCACCGGGACGTCTAGAAAAACAAAAAAACTCTTGATTGAGAGGAGACGGATCAAAAGAGAGTGAGAGACGGCGGACCTGCGAGATAAGAGAAAAACACATCAGGGAGTGAATTGAACAAGCATTTCAAAGACTGCTCTAAATAAGAGATTCAGAGCGCCAGATAGTCTGTAAGGCACAAATAAGCATTTAACAGCAATCAAGCCTTTTACCCACAAAAACATTCTGTTGTGCTTTGTGTGAAATTTGGATCCACGATTAGTTCTGTCATATCAAATCCACAGTTTTTCATGCAAGTGAATGTTCGTAGAAGTACGGAAAAGTCACGTTACAATAGCTTTTTTCACTGGCAAACCTGTTTTCCATCCAAAACAGGCTGTTTAGAAGTACAAATTAATAATATATCTAATTTAAAAAAGTGTTATGAAAGTGCAAAGAGAATGAAAGCAAACTGCTGTTACTGCGTTTGACAGTAACTCCATTAGCCTTATTTATTACGTCTGCTGAGGATAATTGAAAATGACGGGGCTCTACAATAAAAACACAGGTCAGAAGTAGGGGTGGGAATCACCACAATACGATGTTATCACGATACTTAAGTCACAATACAATCTTATTGCGATTTTAAACATTTTACGATATGCTGAGTATTGTGATAAGATACTGTATATTGTGATTTATTACCTCTTTTATCTGCAAATGATGCAGTTTGTCAACATCTGTTTTATCTAATAAGATACAGTTTTCACTCAGAGAGTCTTTTCAATCACATATCTAGAGGTCAAGGGGCCCCTTTGAAAACGGCTGGGCCACTTTTTCCTCACCAAAATTTAGTGTAAATTTGGAGCGTTATTTAACGTTCTTCCGACAAGCTATCATGTTCATCCTTACATTTTCTAGTTTCATATGATACCAGTATCTTCAGACTGAGCCCGCTACGGCCTGTCTTAAAGACAGTAATGTCGGTCGGGATTGCGGGTCTCAGAGGGTTATAAAACCATAATTACCAATTCGCCAAAATTGAGTGTAAATTTGCAGCGTTATTTAGTGTTCTTCTTCTGACACGGCATGGTTGGTACCAATGGATTCCTTAGGTTTTTCTAGTTTCATATGATACCACTGATCTTCACTCTACTGTGTTCTCCTTCTCCTTTTAAGACCGAGCCCGCTTTAATCCGTCAGATTGTTAAACCAAGAGGTTAATAGACGTCCGTGTATTGATACAATATTGTCACGCAAAATATCGCGATACTATGTTGTGTCGATTTTTTCCCCCCACCCCTAGTCAGAAGGCTTCTACAGTTGAAACTCCCAACTTAATATTCACATGACAGATAAACAAAAAGGTGTTTTTACTATAGGAGATCATTGGTGTATCTGCTGTAATCGAGCCTTGTGTGCGTTTCCTTGTTTGCAGGGAACTGAGGATTGTAAACTGTATTTTAGGATTAGCACATGTACAGTTCCACACATGGAGCACCTCGAGGCCTCATACGTACTCGCTCACACGGTGTATTTTTGAGAGGGAGCTCTGTGAAAGCACAAACTTTTGCTCGGTGCAGCTTTGAAGGAGAGCCATTGTTATTTATTTATTCGTTCATTTTTGTTCCGTTTTGTTGTTTTGTGTATCGGACCTGCTGCGTTACTTTGGTTTGAAAGAACTGCACATGTCATCAGCTAATGTATGTAAGGAACAAGTTGACACTGGTAAGACTATATCACATTTTTTTGTGTGTATAACCTTTTATAGTCTATAACTACAGAATGGCACTTATAGTGTTGCTCATCTGACGTTTCTACTTCCTGCAATGCAAACAGAGTCTTAGGTTGGTTTTGCAGAGCTGGAAAATGTTCTCATACTTTAACATGATGTGTAAACTGTCAAGACTGATTAGTGAATTAATGTGCTTCACTTCTTCTAATCTCAAATTCCTAATTTCACTCAGATCTTACATATATCTGCTTTTATCAAAACACAGATTTGCAGCAATTGCAACATTTTTTTTTTTATTACTTTATGTAATTTGTTTACGTTTGTGAGCACTGAACCTTTTTTTAATTTATAATTATCATGCAGCTTTTTGCCTGGATGTGTGATACTGACACCATTTCATATCAACGTGAGGTGCAACACACACGGCTGCACATGTTGCAGATTTCTAATAAGTTTGAATCCAGAACAGATTTCAATTCTTTTCATTTACTTTCAGTGACATGCTGATGTGATTGTTCCTCTGTATGAAGGAAATTGACTTCCTTACATTAAAAAAAGTATTTCACAGTCCTGGGATGAAGTCCATGGGCCACTGACAAATATACAGTATGCAAAAACAGAATATTTACTTCTTAGCACGCGGAAACTGAAGCAATCCTCAATTTCCTTTTGTGGTTTGATTGGGACACTAATATGATCCTATAACATCCTCCTAACCACAGAGCTTTACTGTAATACCTAGAAAAGCTATTTTATTCTGATGTTTGACATCTGTTATCAAAAATGTGTCAATTTTACACGGAAATTAAGCAGAATATTTGCCTTCACATGTTCATGAACTGTTCTTTATATTGTTTTCATGCTCTCTCTCTCTCTCTCTCTCTCTCTCTCTCTGTTTTGGAGATATAGATTGTTAACCATCATAATGTTTTTTCCCTTTGTTGGACTTCATTAATTCCCGAGGATTCCTGGTTTGTTCATCTGTGTTGAGGAGTTTGACTGACCAGTGTGAAAAAAGAGTATGACTGCTATAAAGCGTTGTTTCTTCAACTGGACAGAGTGACTGAAGTGGATCCCTGAACAAGACTCTGGGTCTCAGGCAGAAGATGTTGAACTCTGATCTAGAGACTACCGCTTTTCTTTGGTGACCTACCAGACACAGGAAGTGTTGTAGTATGCGCTCCTGCGAGGACCTTAATGTGAAATAACCCTCATAAGCTCCCACGCTGACTGACTTCTCTATCTGCAACCTTACGGCTATGTTAAAAAGCTAACCTCTATATCGTAGTCAATGGATGTGTGTTGTTTGAAGTTGTATGGAAGTGATCAGATTTGGATACAGACTACTGTACGTTATGTGTTTGCCTGTCTGCTGTTCAAGTATTACTAAACTGTGTAAAACTTCTGTTCATGTATTCCTTTTCAGGTCTGTTTACCGTTACAGGATGTACATAATGATCAAGTGCAGTGCACACAAATAAATAGTAAACAGAAAAGAGAATTCAGCAGGTTTTATGTCTCTTGGTTTTGATCACGAGAGGGCAGCAGCGTACAGCACATAAACTACACTACAGCAGTGTGCTCATTGATGGAGCAAGTACTCACGTCATTTAAAAGTGCCCTAAAAGTCCTGTACAAAATCTTACTTAGTAATAGTATAGAAGTATTATTTGCAAAATATACTTAAAGTAGGCTATAAAAGTCAAAGTACTCGTTCTGCAGAAGAATGGCCCATGTGAATGATGTCTTATCATATATGACATTATTAGATCGTTACTGATGCATCAGTGCTTGAGTGGTTCCCAACCTGGGGGTCAGGACCCCTTCAAAGCGTCACAAGATGAATCTAAGAGGTCATTAGATGATTGATGGAACAGGAAAGAAGAAAAAACAACATTCGGATACACACATTTCTATTCATATATTTCTTTTTTTGCAAAACAGTGTATAATTTAATGTATTAGGGCCTTAAATAGTGAGTTTAGAGGGTAAATCACACTTTGGTAGAAGAGCTAAAAACTCATAGACATCTGAAACATGACAAGCGGCCCCAACCAGACACTGCTTTCATCATCATCAAATAGATTGGGAACCATATGAGTTTTTACAATGCGTTCATTATTATTGAAAAGTAACCACTAACTATAGCTGTCAAACAAATGTACCGTAGTGGAGTAACACCAGATGGAAATATGACCTCAAAACTGTACTTAAGTACAATACTTGACTAAATGTACTTAGTGTGATTACAGGAATATTAGACATGAACTGTGTGTTGTTTTAGCTCTCCTGTTAATCAACAGCTAGTGATATCATCCAGGAGTTGAAACCATGTCATGTCTGTCAGTTGGAAGTCAATGTGACAACAACCTGTTCCTGATAAAAATGTCTGCTTTGTGCTTTAAAGGTACAGCGTGTAGGATTTGGCGGCATCTAGCGGTGTGGTTGTAGATTGAACCAAGTGTACGACGTGTAAGACTAACGTGAGCCACCGAGTGCAAAACCGTGGTAACACCTTTCACCTCACTCAGAAGTCATCCTTACCATAATAACTTTACTTAAGGAGCAATGGAAGTCGGACGGTGGCTCGCGGCACAACGGTCTAACACTCTGTGGCTCACATTACTGCAGTTTTACAATCGTGTCAGAGAACAGCGGTGGCCTGGTAAAAATGTGAAAGGCTCGCTCTTGAGTCAAGAAGGGCTCATTCTAAGCTAACGAAAACACAATGACTCTTAGTTTCAGGTGATTATACACTATTGAAAACATGGTTCTGAATATTATATTCCATTTCCGCTAATAGATCCCCTGAAATGTTACCCACTGTTCCTTTAATATCCGTGATACAATATATATCATGATTTACTCTCGGAGATAATCCCTCTCAGAGGAGGTGCAGCATTTCAACACTGATGCTCATAAAAACAGACTGTAACAATACGCTGCATTACAATGCCGCTGTTCACGATTTCATCTCCTCTCATATGTGATCATTTAGGTGGTTAGGATAAGTTTTCTCCTGGGGCCCAGATCCGGGAAAAACGGGACTGCAGTGTCAGTGTTTGACTATCCAGGAGGAAATTTGGGGTAATTGAAAAAAAACTCCCCCCAATCAATGATTCATTGTTAAAAGAAAAAGTTACTGCTGCCGCACTCTTCAGATTTTCCCTCCTCTAACTCGCTCTGCTGACGCACTTCCTGAGACACACATTCGGCCCTGATGGATGTAGATCATCAGCATTTTATGTACACCATTAGGCACAAGTCTCATAGATCTCAAGCTGTTACACACACTCAAAGAGTATTGAATAAACATCTTGATACCAGCGGGGAAATGGTCTTTTCTGTGAATGAATACATCTTCACAACAAAGGGTTAAAGGTGCTGCTGCTACTAAGTGCTAGATTTAACATAAAACGTATAAGAAAATAACAATAATTATGAAAATGCAATGGAAAAACTATCAGTAAATCTAATCGTAGGATGTTTTTCTATATTTTTACATGTAAGCCACACCTTTTGTTTTGAAATCGACTCTATGTGCCTTATTTCTATGATGTGTTTAATTTCTTCTAATAGTTTGCTCCTGATTCTACCAATTTGTTTAACAATAAGCCTGAGAAAAGCATTTGCCAAAACGTTTGCGCTTGCGTGAGTCTTCTGCATTACAGTAAAAGAATAAATATACAATGAATGAGCACTCAATTTTGTTGGGTCAGCCCTATATGCTTCTCTTTGGAGTATTATATTCCCTAAAAAGTGAGAAACAAACTTGATTTTCAATACTTTGACTTCAACTTTTTTTTAAATTGTGATACACATACAGGTACATAGATGAAATTGTACAGTGGACTGCTGTAAAGCGATCAGCGAGTAACTTGGGGTTAAGTGTCCGCTCAAGGACACTTCGACGCGCTGACAGAAGGAGCCGGGGATCAAACTTGCGGTTAAAGGACGACCCGTTCGACTCACTGAGCTACAGCCACCTAAAGAGAGGGAGAGCTTCCACTGGGCTGACTGCTTTTAATCAAAGGATTACCTTTTATTAAAGTTAAACTAAACCACTATATCTCACAGTATGAATAAGATACTTATCATCCAATGGAAAAAAAGAGCATACAAAACATTAGACTGCAAATATGCTGACTTTAAAAAGCCATAACTCGCCACAACCCTCCCAGTGTCTTCGGTACATAACTGAACAGGTGACTCATTTAACCCTGACTTATTTTTCTGTCTGCCCACTGAAAGAACAACTTGATTTCATCTGTGCATCCTTCCCAAAGTGAATAATGTAGCTTATAAACCACCAGTGCCTTATTTTATTCAATATATTTATGATTTTATATCTTAATTGATTGATCGTATTGTAAGCGTAGTGTTATATGTACATCTGTGGCTTATTGTTTACAACTTCGTCATCACACTGCACAATTACATTTGATTGTCTGCATTTAACAGAAGAGGTTCGATTTCAAGCCAAGCTAAAGACTGACATGCTGTTCCTGAAGTGTTTTGAATATATTCAAGGTTCAGTGGGACCGGGTGCGCCTTGCTTTCACACAATAACAGATGGTATTAGACCGAGAGAACATTGTTTTTATGCAGTTGTGAAGGTGGATAATGAATAAATGATGCCCCTCGCTCTGTCAAGCACTACTGTCAATTTACCCATAAAGATATAAATGCTTCAAAAGACCTCCTGCTGGAACTGACTGTGTGTAACTGTGCTCCTGTGAAACCGGATATGTCTGGAAAACAGTGCATGTTCTGCTCTGCTTAAGTGAGTTTAGTAAATAAATAAACTTTAAAAAAAGCAAACTTAGAATCGTACAAGCACACTATGTACTGTTGTTATCTTAAAGGCAGCAGGGAGACTCTCATGTCTCCAGAGATGTCTTTTTGGAACATTAAATAAACATTTTCACGTGGTCTCTCCAGTGAACGGTCATTAATAGAAATACTGTGCATTTTTGGATGGTTCATTTGTTTGGAAAGTCTGTGGTTCAGCTTTCTAGTGTTACTGGCCTTTTGTGTTGTATGCTGTTAGTGGTGTAATAGCGTGTATGTGCTGTTGAAATCAGTGAGTCAGATGTGCAATGTTCAAAATATCAATAATAGACACAACATACAATATATTTATTGCAAAAATACTTTGCATTTATATATAAGTGCAGCTGAGGTTGATGGGAATGTCATTAGTTTTGTAGGTATTTTGCTCATAAATCAAACTGTTGGGTACATCCAAGTCATTAGTTATCTACAGAACATGAATGTCTGTACTAAATTTCATGGCAATCCATCCAATAACTGTCGAGATATTTCACTCAAAACCAAAAATGTCATTGTCTAGGAACAAAGAATGTCTCTACCAAATTTTGTGCCAATCCATCAAGTAGATGTTGACATATTTTACCGGATAAATGGAAACTTTGACCTGCTGGTGACGCTAGAGATAAAGTCAAGGGGATCACCAAAGTCATTAGGATTCATCTTCTGGGCATCATCAATGTCTGCACAAAAAAATCAGGCCAATCCGTCTGATAGTTGCTGAAATATTAAAGTGAGGACTAAAAGTGTGGACCAACTGACCAACAGTGCCATCTGTCTGTCATTCTGTGTGTCCTTTGCATATCTCGAGAACCGTTCATCTGATCGACTTCACACTTCATCAGTGGGTGTATTGCTCAGGACCCAAGGCAGTGCAGTGTTGAATGTGGTCCAATTGGGCCAGATGGTGGGACTATAACAATGAACTTTACATTTGGGCTGTAACTTTTTAACCATAAGTCTCTAAAACTAAAATATTAAACTAAAATAAAAAAAAAAAAATCCTGGATTTTGTGAGTCTAGACGAATCTATCTCTATAAATGCCCAATTGATTTTCATACTACGGTTCTCAACAACGCTGAAAGCAGCACTTCTGCGGACCAAGCAATCAGCCCGTTCCGGACGAGCATGTGCTCCGAAAGGTCACCACACTAGTCCATATAAAGCTACATCGCAAGCATGGCTAAATCTCCATGAGGGGAAAAACAGGAAAGCAGCCTGATTTAAAATCCATTGCTTCTCGTTATAATATTCATTATGTTTATCAGCAAACAGGCTGGTTGAGTGTGTATTTTGAAGTGCTCTCTGGCCTCCACATACTTTAGCAAGACCACAGTGATTTTATCAATTAACTTCCCCGTGACCTGCACTCCCTGATGCTCTCAAAATCTCTCAGCAATGTCATCTAGTGATTAAAATGCAGACTGAAATGTCAATGCAGATTCACTCATGTTATTCTCAAGGTTCGGGCTGGGGTTGATGGGGGTTGTTGACCAACAAAACAAATCATGTTTTAGGGAGCTAGTTTGCAAATCATAGATTAAAAGCAATGCGTTTTATGTCTCTGTAAAGCTCCCGAAGATGAAGCGTTTCATTATGATTGTTTTATGGGAGAATAGTTTTATTACTGCAGTTCTCTTCGTGCTGAATCACCCACTTTCAGTATATATTTCCACACAATTGAACAGACTTCCTGTGCCATCCTTTACATGCCGTTAAACATCACTCTGATACAGTAAAGTGCTCTGATTTCCCAGTCTATCTAAACTATCCTCGCTACATGTAGTGACTTGATAGAAGGGAACAATTTCCTTCTATGTGATGCAATAAAAGTTAAGGATATTGTGTGTGTGTGTGTGTGTGTGTGTGTGTGTGTTTGTGTGCGTACATTAAGAGGAATGTGTATCTTACATGCCAAGACACAGATATTGCTGCCTGGGAGTGCAGATTTCACACAGGAAACAGGAACAGAAACATTTGATTTAGTTTCAACATTATCTTTGGCATTTCATGCATTATTGCTTCTTTCAAAGATGTCAACAAGCAACAGACAATGAGCTGATTTACTTATATATAAAGTTTAAACTCTCGGTGATCAGTAACACTGGATAGAGATGATAAACTCCCAGAAAGAACAAGAGTCTTGAGAGCCAACCTTAACTAGCAGCTAAGGTTCCCCACTGACAGTCACCACCACCAGAGAAGAGACAAGAAACTGAGAAGCCACGTAGTGGAACCACCTGATTATCTACATCCAGCTGCACGGAGACGTCCCTGACCTCTGACCCACCATCCTGAGATGTTCTGGGATTAACGAGGCGAAACATCAATGAAGGATGGTTCCCAGTTGAAGACCCAGCAACACATGAGGTCACCATTTCTGACGGCTGTCATCAGAAAATATGACCTCATAAATGTATTTTGATATTTTTTAATTTAAAGATAAATTCACAAAACTCTAAAAGTAAAACATAAGTTCAGTGGGGTCACATTTTCTGACGACAGAACCTGAAAAACTGATGCATGAATAATATTTTTGTGCCAAATGATTAATTAGCCAAATTAGAAGCAGAATAGGACCCACAAAACACTGACTTATTTCTGATTACTGACTAACTTGTGTGGACTAAGTGTAACACAGTACAATATGTACGTACACATAACCGTTAGAGTACTTTAAAAGATATCAATGAGTTTTTTTGTAATCTGTAAATCACAGGTGATGATTTTATTTGAAATTTTAGCTTAATCTGGGTAACATAAGTGACGGGTATATAAGGCATATAAGTGTGAAAGCTTTATGGTGTTTTCAAACCAGGTGTCATGCAGGTCAACTTTCTAACTCTGCTGACAACAGCAGAGTTTTGGTATCTTACCGGCAGTTTAAAAATAGTGGTGTCCCAGATGGCTCTGCCACTTCACAAGCTTCGGTTAAATGTCACATGCAGCTGTGATGGAAACTAACAATGGCACTATGATAATAACTTTTATAGGCATTTGAAATAGAAAGGCTGTTGTTGGGGTTTCGTTGCTATTTGCTTCTGAATCTATACTTAGCTACTTCTTCTTTTGGGGTTGATCAGATTATCACTTTTTGTTGCGGGTGCAGATGCAATGTTTAATCTTAAATTTGATTCATCACTTCCTTTGCACATTTAAAACATTTTTTGGCCTCTTAGGGGCAGCACAAAAAGCTATTAACACAACAATGACGTCCTATAAAGTTGTTGTGGTGAACGTGTTAGCAAACAGTTGCCTATTTACACATCCAGCAGATACAGAGCAACATTTGCATTCATTCAGATTTGTATCTCCGGACACACGATAAATCTAAATCCAATGTTCACTTTCCTTTTAGCTCTGTTTTTGGTCTCCACCAGCTCCTGATGAAAATATCTGGTTCTTTAGCTGCTAAGCTGCTAAATGCTCCGCTATGTTCACTAGCTGCTCGCCAACTGTGTCTTTCTGCTGTTTGGTGCCAAGCAGGTATTGTACAGTGTGTTTTTTTTGTTGTTGCTGAAAACAGCTGCTTGAAAACAACATTATGAGAGCAGTGAAAGTGAAGTTTGCGGCCCGAAAAAACAAAACAATGAGCTGAAAGCTGCTAAAATGTTCTACAGAGCTGTGGGCTGATACTTATCTTTGGGTTCATCACATAGACTGCATATAAGAAGTGGACGTAGTCACTGTGATGTCAAACATTGGTTTGTAGACTGCCTCAAGTTCAGCATTTTTTTTTTTAACCTCACCATCTTGTTTTTTTGTAACCAGAAGTGACACGAGAGTGTGGAGCTAAGTACAACTGAACCCTGAATAAGACATTTTTAGGTGCCCAAAATGACAGAATTATCTTTTATGAATTGAAAACACTCTGTGAAAGTGTTAAAGTTCTACGACAAAAACGTAGACAACTCCCAGACCAGGTAGCCAGGCCCAAAGCATACCCTGCTTTATGGTCTGTTTGACTAAATGGGACCATCATTTACTAAATGAACACCATGCTGTATTGAAGAAGACTTGAAACTAGTGATTGAGACCATAAACTCATGTTTACAATGTTTACTGAGATAATAAATCAAGTGAGAAGTAGGGTCATTTTCTCATAGACTTCTATACAATCAGACTTATTTTTGCAACCAGAGGAGTCGCCCCCTGCTGGCTGTTAGAAAGAATGCAAGTTTAAGGCACTTCCTCATTGGCTTCACTTTTCCGACCCGGAGGTAGCCCACTGGTTCATCACGACAAGCGACTTCTTTCAATTTACACATAAAGATTTGACCCATTCAAAAATATTGATTACAGCAGCTTTAAGTTCTGCATCTGTTGTAGTGTGCAGGCACTCAGTTCTCTGTCACCTTGCGGCAGCGTGATATTCAGTTAAAGAGGATTTTCTTCTCACTGATACAGCAGTATAAAGAGAGTTTGTTTTGCCTGGTCGGGATCAGGGGCTGCTGTCAGGCAGCTCTTGGCTAGAGTGCGTCAGAGGTATTATGGGATCAAATATCATTCGTCACTTACACACACAGGCACACAGAAAACCCCTCTGTACTGTACCTCGAATAGATGGGAAAATTTGAGGCGACCACTGACAGAAGGGCAGGCTTGTCACTTTGATCGTATTTATCTATGGCTCTGCGAAATCCCTCTCTACCAACAGCTACAAATATACACATCCAGTCCATGCACATGTACACAAAAATAGAGATGGCTTTTATCCAGTAAACTGTAATCCCCATCTACATTTAGAGTCCATACACACCTGCAGATACACAGATTGTGCAAACGCATTTCATGCACACAGTGGCCTGTGTGCAGTGCTGTGAGTGATTGGTGTGTATTCTGACACCGTGGATCAGAAATAGCACCTCATACCCAGAGACACACTGCTCCACATAAAGCTCTCTGTTTGTTACTAGAAATGATCAGGATATCAGCCGGAAGGCAAACTTTATTTCCCATGGTATACTTCTGGAGGTCTGCCGGTGTGGAGCAGCTGGTGAGTAATTTTTTCTCAATATTATATTACAACGCTTCATGAGACATGGAACAAACGTTGTGAGGTGAATTGCACCCTACGCACGCTGCCCACAATGGCTCACCTGATTTGACAATTGTGAGTTTGCTTATTGTTTTAATACAGTCACTGGAGTTGTTGTAGCATTGCTGTTTGTTTGTGAGGAGAAATAATGAACGAACACTGTGGGCTCAACCTTGTGTTTCTCTTCAGTCTCGCTCTGTTTGTTCTTACTTTCTCTCATTAATTACCCTGAGCTCTTTTTTGCAGTCTATCTGCTGCTTTCTCTCTCTGCATTGTTACTACACCTCCATAGTTTTTGCTTCAAATTTGAATGACGCAGTACAACAGGAATCACAGACATCGTGACAGTTTTGTATCTTTTCTTTTTTAAGTTCAAAGCTGCTAAAAATCCATACATAAAAGAATACTTCTACATTTTGGGAATTTTTCTTTTTCTTTCCAAGTGTAAGATGAGAGTATCTCTTATGTCTCTGTGTTAAGTACTGGAGTCGTATCCTTATACAACGGTTGTATGATATCTTACAGTACGAAAAGTTATCCCCCATTTTTTCGTGCGTTTTCCTACGAATGTCCAGCAACAAGTGACGCCTGTGACATTTTCTGCTCCAGGCTTTTCAAAATAAAGTTCTCTCTTCACAGGAAACAACTTTTCTAGGTTTAGGCAATGAAACTACTTAGTTAGGTTTAGGAAAGTATTGTAGTTTATGTTAACCCCCTGACACCCGCGATCCCGACTGACTTTACTGTCTTTCAGAGGCTCTAGTAGGTTCAGTTTTAGGGCTAGACTGAACACACAGATATCATATGAAATTCGAAAAACATAAGGAATCCATTGGTACCAACTATGTCGCTGGGCTAAATTTTAGCGATTAAAAACTGGCATGGCCTCTGACCTCAGGATATGTGAATGAAAATGGGTTCTATGGGTACCCACTAGTCTCCCCTTTACAGACATGCCCACTTTATGATAATCACATGCAGTTTTTTTCATGCTGTATAAAAGTGTTATTTTTGCCTATACTAAAATGGTGTATTTGAATATTTCTGCATACTGGGGTCCCTAAACAGTCTATAATGAAATAAATTGGGTATCACTGTAAAGCTGAGACTCTTGTGGATTCATTGAGCCCCGTTGTATTCATGTGTGTTGATGTTAATCCCCATAATAGTCATTTCATTGTAGTGAGACCATTTTTTTAACTTTCACCTCACTGTATAAAGTGACCTGTGGTGACCTCTAGGATAATCACGGCCTCATGAAACTTTACAGCCACAAACTAGAGACCTAGAGCATTCAGAGGATGGGTGGCTTTCCTAGGTAGATTGACAATAAGGGGGTTTCTGAGCAGTTTCCACAACAGAAGTGCTCGCCATCCAATCGCCAAAAAATGCAGTTCTTGCAGAAATCTCAAAATGTCAAAAGTTTTTGATACCAAATCACGGCATGGCTTTTTCTATGGTGTTCTTCAAGGTCTTGATGTCTTAATGTGGTATTCTGGGGGGATTATAGATAATTTTTATCAATTCTTGAGTGGTAAAAAATCTGTGTAGCAAATGGTAAAACGGCTCTCTTGTTCAGACTGCAGTATCTGAGGCTTCACTAACAGCGAGTTGAGATCAGGTACTTTGGCCACAGACACATTTCAGACAAGCCTCGGGCCAAAGCCGTCCAGTCTGGCCTCAATCGACAGTCCGGTGCTAGATTCTCCGAGGTAGAGACTCCGGTTTCTCAATCTGTGTCAGAGCTAACAACCATGGTCGTTTAGCAAGGGGCCATTTTGCTGCCAATTGGATTTATTTAAACTATAGGAGTGCAAAGGGTGAGGCTATGATCACAGAGATCTCCATGGTGATGAGGGGCTTCTGTACTGTTTGCTCAGTTGGACCTCTAGGGCTGAATTTACACAGGAGCTAAAAGTGTAAATGATTATTTAACCCTGTGCTGCTCCAGTTCATCTTCATGTTAAGGCTATAGCTTCCATTAAGGACACTCAGGTCTTTTCATTGTGCAGTGGAGCGGTGGAGGGCTGAGGGAGCCACACTAGAGACCACTGGCAGGTCAGCAGGTGGGATGGTGGCCAGAGGCTTTGGGACCAGATTCAGCCACTCAGGAATGTCAGAAGCTGAGGTGGAGGGCTGAGGAGTCAGGGACCCAGTCCAGAGTCTCAGCAGAGTGACGGGTCACGGAGGTCCACTTCCTCTTCTGGGGAGGGTCTGCAGTAGCAGCAGAGTGCTGGTGTACCTGGGGAAAGTCGGCAACACATGAGAGGATGTCATGCTCCGGTAAACTTCTTACTTAACAACATACTTTTATCATCTAACAAGAGAGAAATCTACATCAGATGCACTGCAAGACGACTACTGTTTTCAAATTAAAAAAACCTTCACAGATTCTGTCTATTTTACAGGATTTTAAAGATAGAGCCTTGAACATTTTCAATTCAAGGCCAATAAAAATAGAAAGCTGACACATTTTGGAGAACTGCCTAATACTCTCGGGGATTACATTATGAACAAAACAAATCATAAACAGTTTCTTTATCCTAACTTGGAGAATCAAATGTCTCACCTGGTTGTTCCCGCAGCATGGACACCGTCTAGCTGCAGGCATCCTTACACCCTCTGCCCGGCGTGCAGAGATTCTCCTTCCTCTGTAGTAACACATGACACTGCAACAATACATACTCTGGAGTGATTACATGGTACGTTGTTACAGAAAAAAGTTGTTTGTTATTTGAGTTGGTTGAATTAACTGCTGCTATTTAAATAATTCAAAAACTTGCAGGAATATAATTAAATGTCTAACTTATAAATAAAGTCCTAATAATTAAAAGAGACTTTCTTTTTGGTGTCTGGGAGTGTGGGGTGTTTAGGCGAACCTCGACTCATGAGGTTCGACTCGTGAGCACAGTCATTCTAAAATCCTGTCGGCAGGTACAAAATCAGATGAATTCAAAATCTTGTCAAATCCAGAACAGAAAAAAGCTTTTATCAATAGCAAGGTCAATCCATACATCCATTCTCTATACCTGCTTGGTATTCAAGGTCACAGGGAGCTAGAGGAAGGGCTAATAGACCGATGAACATGCATTCACATTCAAACATAAGGTTGCATGTTCTCGGACTGACTGTACTTTACCCAGCCAGCAGATTTACTTTAATGCCACAGTGACCCCGGTTTCGGAGTATTTTATAACTTTATTGAGTTCCAACATTGACGGCATGCCAATATTTGTTCAGTATGCTGATGTTCCTGTCTGTCAGTCCCTCTGGTCTCCTGTTACATGAGTTTACTGTAATTAGCACATCATGACCAAAATGTTCTGGCGCTGTGAGTCTATCAACAAACTGCCTCACTTGTTGTGTTATGGTAATAATGCTTTTAGAGGTGCAGCAGTGCACACATTCTAGGAAGACCTGATGTGTACTCATTGGAAAATATCACATCACATCACAATTCTCCACTTTTCCCATTTTCTGTCATTATCGCTGTTCACTTTGTCTACCTCTTTATTTATCATCCATATACAAGCACTCTCAGCACTACTGTTTCTCTCGTATTAATTCACCCTCACTTCCTACTTAGATTTCATTCTGTGCTGTGTTTTGTGTTTTGGAGGTAACTTGTTTTGTTGCACACATGAATTTATACACACAATCACATGACTCCTCAGTCATTGCTAGATTTGTGTAGTTCATTGAAAAGGTCAGGCTGCATTAATGTGGCGGAAATGGAAAGCTGGAAAAAAACATGGTTGGTTAAGGTTAGGTATTGACCTTGAATGGTTAAGGTTAAGCATTGATGTCAGATAGTTAAGATTAGGCATTGACCTTGAATAGACAAAGCTGCAGTGGGTAGAATTGGAGAAAATCTGATTAAAAAAAGTGATTTTTATAGGAGCTCCTAATGGCATCTGCAAGATTTTACAGGCCGGAGGAAAACAACCAATCAGAGCCGAGCTGGAGTCTGCCGTCCAGCTTCCGTCTATGAGAGCCACGAGTCAATCACTCGCGAACTCCGATCAAACGGTCAAACTAGACTAGAAAGGTTGTGACCACGCAGCCATGTTGAGATAAATTGAGGAAAATACCAAGCACTGCCCACCAGCCGGAGCAAACTTTCTCATTTTACAGCTAAACTGTACACTACAAGATGTTTCTGAAAACATTTGAGGTGAGAAAAAGGCGTTACAGTAACAGAATATTGATTCATATTTGATCAGCGCTGCCTAGTTTGACAGTTTGATCTGAGTTCATGAGGGACTGACAGCTGCCTCTGTTGAATGAACAGCCAATAGGAACGCTCTTTTTCTGAAATGACCTGTGATTGGCCAAAGTCTCCCGTCACGGGCTAGATTTTGTAAAGCCTGAAAACAGAGCCATGAGGAGGTGCAGAAGTCTAGTTTTCTCTCAGAACACTTGAATTACAATATGCTGAAAGGTTATTGTGGATTTTTGCCCAATGATGCAAAAAACATACTGCCTACTGCAGCTTTAAGTACTGACCTCGAATGGTTAACGTTAGGCACTTACCTTGAATTATTGAATTGGTTAGGATAGGTCGATGGGCAGTGAGTCTTATGAGAGTTTTCGCAATTTGTGGGTTACCTTCTAGAAACGACCAAAAAATAAGGCTGGACAAACAAGACTGTTTTAGAAACATAAGATGAAGTAATTTGCAGTTTCTTTTGCTTTTTAAAGCCCGCTTTTGTTTTTCATTTAGAAATCTGAAATGTCTCCTGTCGAGCTTCAATAACAATACCACGCAACTTGATTAGAAAGCAAATCTGAATGGCCTCAGGCTGAGAATACACAACCACATTTACGAGCCAGGTTTGCTCGGAAAACATTTGAATGGAAAACAAACAAAACAATACGGGTGATTCGATGGCACTAGCCAGGGGAGTTTAATTCAGCGAGGGCGGATGTAGCGCTTTCATTCATAAAAACACTGCAGGAAACTTTAGTACACTCAAATGACACTTCCCCGCCAGGCTTTATGTCCAAAGAGCTTTCATTTAGAAGAATAAGAGGCTTTGAATGGCTCAGGGTGCCAAACTGATGCTGCTGAGAGGATGCAGAGAGACATTAAGGTAGAGATCAGAGGTGTGACTCACTCTGGATGTCATTACCTGTTGCTTGACTGATGCAGACTTCTTCAGTGAAGTGGGTTGTTGGGGAGTTGTGAGCATACTGTAGAAACTTAATTAGAGACTGTTAAGAGACTCCCAGTGGCTTGATATGAAATCAAACTTCCGCATTTCTACATCCTTTTGCTCTCTTCACTTTCCCTGACTGCCAAATCATAATTCAGCCAAGACATTTCAGGAAACAATCTTGAAAGCATTTATTGCTCAGATACTTTTTTTTTTTGGTGGTTCAGGTTCTGGTCCTTATTGTGTACTAGGATTAGACCAATGGGACTTTTGGAAGTGTTGCTCTGCTAGTGATTTAATTTAACAAAATGTTTTATTAAATATACCTTTATAACTCCAAAACCATTCCACAAAACATGATCCTGCAATTTTTATAGTCAGGGTGAAACACTTAATAATAAATGATAATAGCAGTGCTAATGAGTATTAGTTACAGTGATGTATCAATTTGCTCTTGGATTTAATTTGATTTGATAAAGACATGAATGGAGCATTGCATTAATTCAGGCAGTAGTTGCATCAGTTTCTTCATTTATTCTCGTTGCCTCCTCAGTAAACTTGATCACCGTCAGTTGTATTTGAAGAAACCTAATCTGCATATTTCCAATCAATGTGCTGCTGTGTGTGATATTGATCATTAGGCCTACTAGTAAACTGACAAACAACTACCATGGGACAACTTTTCAGTTTCATTCAGTGCAACTGTTGCGGATAAATAAAAAGAACAGAAATAAAAAGAAAGTTTTATGACGGCAAACTGACACTACAAGCAGCAGGGAGGAACAATATGTTAAAATTGCTCATCATTTCCTATAAAACCCTGATTGGTTTCAAGGCAGTCACAAAAAATTATACTAAGGTGATAGCAGCACTAAAACAGCCTCGATCTGCCACCAGATGACGGTCCCCTGCTTTATTGTGCTGGCTGGGAGGAGACGACTCACCAGGTTTAAGATAATACAATGTGATGACGCACATGCTTGGCATCGGGACGCCTCAGCACTTTCTCTCTATTCCAGCCAAACTCTCTAATTCGTTCCATATTTGTTTTTTTCCCCATGAAGATGGAAAGAAGAGTCACACTCCCTTATAATATGACTTGTCTCTCAAAGGAGAAAAGTGTATGAGCACATAACCTACTTGTGTGTGGAATAAGTGACAAAACAGTTGTGTGTGTGTGTGCAGAAACAAGGTGGAGATTGTATCCCAGAGAGAGTCAGTGAGTGTGGTTTTATGAGTGACTCCATCACACTGGTTATTGCAGTGCGGAGAACAAGCTGAGAGTCAATACTGCTGTCATTTCATCACATCATCGCACACAGACTGCTGTACCCTGCTTTATGTTAGAGTGTGCGTAACACAGAGAGAGGGCGAGAGTCAGAGGCAGAAAGAAAGAAAGAAAGAAAAGAACCACGAGATGAATAAGAAATGCTCATCTCACCCCTCAGGCTCTTTGCTTTGCTCTCTGATGGTAAGCGTTACCACACACGAACCTTCATCTTTGAGCCTCGCTGGTGTCACTACCAGATGTTATCCACTCACATCTGGCAATAATGTGTGTTGTTCACGTGTTGTGCATCCACAAACCCCAAAAACAAGTGCTCCGTGTGTTTTCCAGGCGGTTTTTGATCCAGCGGAGGAGTATTGCCACTAATAACAGCCATTAAATCTATTAGCTGTGGCTGTCTCGTTAACTCCTGCGAGACCTGAGGGCTGTACACACTGTTTTTTCTCACACACACACACATACACACAGTGTGCACACATGACCTGAATTGAGGTCCAGTTGTGTTGCGACACTCAGGAAAACCTCCATAACAGAAACAAGAAGGGGCAATAAAAAAAATAGTGAAGTAAATAGTAAAGTACTGCAGGGCTGCAACTGATTTGTTTTTAATATCAATTACTTTCTTGATTGTTTTTTTTTTCAATGAATAAAGCATTGATTTAAAAGTCCATCACATGTTGGCATTTTCAAATTACTTGTTTTGTCCAATGAACAGCTCAAAACGTAAAGATATTCAATTTACAATAATATAAAACAGATAAAACCAGTGAATGTTTACCATTTTTGCTTGATAAATTACTTTTGAATTTGAATGAATGAATTGTTGTTGCTTAATTCTGATACTAAATTTGATATCCATACCATTAAAGGCAGGGTTGACGATGTTATCCAGTCTACACTATTTGTTATATTGGTTGAAATGGTCTTTACACCCCGACAGCGATCCATTACTTATGAGCTCTGAGAACGGACCGCAAAGGAGCCGTCATCTGTAGCTGCTGTAATCCTGTAAAAACGTCTACCAATCACTGCCTGGTGGTCCGCTTGGAAAGAACCAATCAGATGCCTTCCTGCTCGTACTCTAACCTTGGCGTGAACCAGCCTGAACTCAAAGCGCGTCGCCGCCGCAAGTTTACTGGAGAATGGAAGAGAAAACTCAGCCAAATGTAGCACTGCCGCGGTTACTTGTCATGAGGTAGCGTTGTTGAGTTGAGGTCCTCTCTCCGCTCTGTGTCTGTGAAGTAGTTACGATGCGGCGGTGCTCGTGTATGTGTGTGGGGGGGCGTGAGCCCCGAGCGGAGGGGGTGGGTTCAGACGGAGCTCCTGAGGCAATGCTACTTTAAAATGATGCCAGCTTTCCAACATCGTCGAACCCTATCTTTAATAAAGCAGCGAACAACTATTTGTAAAGATATAGAGGAGTGACGTCTACCTGAGCATTGAATGAAGTCGCTCTCCCTCTGTGTGTGTTGTAATCCAAGCTTCTCCATGCTTTGTTGACATAGCCGGGCTAGCCACGCGTGCTTTTAGTGCATGTGAGCGTGTCCCACAGCTAGCTCACAACTCTACGCTGCTCTCACATGGCGGTTAACGCTGATAACACCATCCCAACTGATGCTGTTGTTGCGAAAGCATAGCACCCATCCTCCAGTTCCCCCTCCAGTTAAGACTGTTAGCTCAGTCTGCACTGTTGCCTTTGTTTGCATTCTGGATGTAAAGAGGGAAAAGTGAGAGAGAAGGCAAATGGTTTCATATACTTCTAAATGACACAGTCTCAATGTTTTTTTCCCATATGGAGGTTTGGGCACATAGTGCCTTGACTCACTCTCTTTTTTTCCTCTCTGCTTCTCTGACACTTTCCCCGTCTGTCTCTTCTCTAACAGATCTTGATGTTTGGCAGGTGCTGTGTCTCATGTGCAGCTCTGCAATTGGAAATCTTTTCTCTTAACTCAACAGCCACTGAACAGTGGAAACATTCCACCTCTACCATTTTTTCCTTCCTTTTATATATAGTGATTGTCCTAAAATGAGTTGAGCAGAAGAAAAATCTAAGTGAATCAGTGTAAAGCAAATGTAATCAATCATTCTATAATAACAATGTATCAAATGACAATGTGAAAACGATGTGAAAGGGATCGCTCATAGTGAAGAACCTTCAGAGAATTATCTACTGAATCTGCAGCTCCCCTCAGCTTTATGGAGCTTTATAGGGATTTATTGTCCCTGCTCAACATCAAACGGCAGAGCATTTAGCAGCTAAAGAGCCAGATATTTTCCTCAGGAATTGGTAGAGACCAAAACAGAGCTAAAAGAGATTGAATATTGGACTTACATTCATCAGACTCCAAATGAAAGATAACGTTGCTCTGAAACTGTTTGCTAACAAGATCCAGCCTGTTCTCATTTCCACGGCATCAAATACTGACGCTTTGTCACGCTGCTTGCCGTCTGATATCGACGCACCCCTTAGTGTCTGTTTGAGACGAACTGGGATTTCAAGTAACTGAAGTGTAAACCTATCCACATCATTATTAAACGCTCAGAGAAAATGGTTCAGGAGTGTGCTGACGTAGTTTTAAGAGGTAAGAGGGAGGTAGATGGGTCCAACAAACACAGGGCTTCATCCAGGAGACCACTGTTCGTGTCCTGTGTGTTCACAATGTTAAGTTTCACTTTCACTTTACAAGCATAGTAATTTTAAGCAAAACCATGTTGTATTTTTTAAACCTAACTAAACGTTTTTGTTGCCTAAACCTAAGCAAGTGTTTTTATTTGAATTCACAGCGTTAACCACGTGTTTACTGCGACTGTAGTGGAGCATCTTAGTTTAAAGCGCTGTGCTGTGCGTTAGAAAGTGACGCCATGGGGTCCTGACCGAGCGTCAGTATGAGACAAGTTGGGACGAGAATGTGTTACAAATTCAACATATCAACTTAAAAGGTGATAATATGTCAGTGTTGTGTCTACAGCTTGTTTCTGCTGCCCCCAAGTGGCCAAAAAACAAACAAACTGTTATTGCAGGTTTAAATATACAATATTGTAGAAATAAAACTAAGAACTTAACTTTTCATGGTTCACTAGCTTTGATGCTGATGCCAGCAAAGGTGGACCTTTTTTTATCACACACAAACAACAACAACAACAACAAAACTTTTCACATTGAGGTCTGTGGATTATCCTGATATTAAGCTTTAAGGAAGAGTATGTTATGGGGCTTTTTTGCTTGAATAATATCAACCCATCACTGTGCACTTTGAATTGTACGAACCTGTATGAAAGATGCTGATGCTGAATGAGTTAAACATGTCCCACAGTAAGAAAGCAACACAAATTCAGACTTTAAACCGTCTCTTCAGAAACTGGTAAAGTGCCTAACTTCGTCACATTACATAACCACTTTGTTTACTCTAATTTCACAAAATTGTATGAGACTGTTTAGTTTTTGGATCCCACTGCCTTGTGTCAGTTCCCAGAATGGCAGACGTCAGCAGGTCCTACTGTCCTCTGGCTGATGGTCTGTGGGATTTTATAGATATTGGCAGCATTAAGCAGAACTCGTGAGAAACGCAGGGGTCAGCCGGTATTTCAGCAGACGTAGCTTTCAAGGCGACATGTGATACAGTTTTACACTGGAAAAGACATCATCCCGCTCAAACTTCGTCAGCACACACTACTGCTTACATGACGGTGAAGTTAATGCATGATAAGCAGGCACTCAGACCGAAGCTCATACTCTGTGATTTTCAAATTTAAAAAAAAGGAAAAGCGAGATGAGAGCGC
The DNA here is from genome assembly GCA_916701665.1 of Sebastiscus tertius. Classification (NCBI taxonomy): domain Eukaryota; kingdom Metazoa; phylum Chordata; class Actinopteri; order Perciformes; family Sebastidae; genus Sebastiscus; species Sebastiscus tertius. The sequence goes on from CAKAOH010020703.1 coordinate 135,918, forward strand.
TCTTGTTAACAGGCAGAGGTGTTTGTTGGGCCTAGTTCATGTTTTCCTCTGAACACTCTGTCAGTTTGGCTGCTGCATTTCTCAGGAACAAGGATATTCATAGAGTTACCCTGGGCATGATGCCAATGGAAATAAGGATGTCCAGTATATGGACTTTCCACAAATATAAGGACAGAGAACTTTGTATCGCAAATATTTTTGCTATGAATGGGAAACCAGATGTTTTAAACCATAAAACAACAAACATGACAAATGTTCACGATAAGAAAATTCCAGGAAAGGCCTGATAGGGAAGTATATTTTACAGTGGAACAATAAAAAAGCTTGTTTTGTGTCTGTCAGTGTTGTAATTCAAATGTTGCGAGAGATGACTAGACTTCTGCTCCTCAGCTCAGCTGTGCACATCACAGATCATTTCAGAGAGAGAGAGCGTTTGGCTGTGCTCCGGCTGGTGGGCGGTGCTTGGTATGTCCTCAAGAGATCTCAACATGGCTCATAAACTTTCTAATTTTACAGCTAAGCAGTACACTACAAGATGTTTCTGAAAACATTTGAGAAATAGGCATTACAGTGACAGAATATTGATTCATATTTGATCAGCGCTGCCTAGTTTGACCATTTGATCAGAGTTTGCGAGTGATTGACAGCTGCTCAGAGACGGCAAGGCTCCAGATCAGCTCTGATTGGTTGTTTTACCTTCGGTCTGTGAAATCTTGCAGATGTCATTACCGGAGGACACAGAGGACCATGTTTTTTTTTCAGATTACCGGTCTCATGTACTACTGTCAGGATATAGTGAAATATAGTTAAATCATATTTGCTCCAATTCTACCCACTGCTGCTTTAAACTCAGAAGGAAAGATTGTTCAGATCACTAAATGATAAGTGCAGGACGGTGCGGTCAAAACTTTTTTTTTTATACCTCAATATCAGGTTTTAGCATTGCACACTGGCATCAGAAGTTAGATTAATTTACTGTACCTGCTGTGCTCCACTATTAGAAAAGAGTGGAATGAATGTACAAAAAGTCTCCTGACCAGAACATTTACGTTACATCTACATTTGTACTGTAGAAGGTCAAACTAGCGATTGTGATTGTGCTCCAATTGATCTACTTTGGCCTTTTCCTCTCTCTGGTCTCTTCAGTCCTCTCAGAGGAAATGAGCATTACAGGAGGATGACCTACTTTGAGTTTTCAGACATCAGCAGACCAGTGAGCATCCCAGCAGAGGGTACTGACCTCTCACTGGTCCTGATGAATGATGCATCCTTCTTTACTTTAACATGTTATAGTATTTGCTGTTTGGTCTTGAACTAAGCAGGAAGACGTCTTTATTCACACTAACAGTCGGCTTTATTCAGGAGACACTGTATTTCTGATATCAAGGTACAGCTGTTGGGACAGGAAGCTAAATTTGGACTAGATTAGGTTCGGATACATTTTCAGTTAAAGCTGAATATTGTGAGGATTTTAAAGGAATCGATCAACATTATGCTTTTGTGGATAGTTTAACATTTTGTGCTTATTTACTAAAATAAAAAATAAATAAATAAACCTATATACCCCTAAACCCAGTTCCCATGGCCTCTGAGGTAATTCCTGGAGAGCTTGCTCTTTAACAATGCCCCTTCGACTGACATTATTTCCGCCCTTCCACAAAAGAGCACTTAAGTGATAAGAAATATTTAAATCAAGTTACATTGCATCCTTCAGTGAACAAAGAGATTGAATATGAAAGGGGGCTGCTGGCAGGTGAATCTCATTGCAGCAGAATCACATATGCATTTGAAATAAAGAGATTACATCATCCCTTTCAGTGACATCATCCCAACCAGTCTGCAAGCATGACATCATCCTCTTGGTATGTAATCCCCCCGTCCCCGTGAGGATTTTTTTTGTCTCGTGTGCAGCACCTGATTAATTATTCATGAGCGGCTGAGGTCTCTGAGGTGTCTGAGATGCTGCAGGCCGGGAGGCCGTTTGTTAGAAGGCGTCAACTCATAATGTTGATGCAGTGTAAAAAGCTTAACTCATCTACTGTAGTGAGTGATGACACCGTAGCTCTGCTGTCAGATTATCACCCTGAGCAATGATGACATGGGAATAATGATAATGAATCATGTTACATGTTCTAACAGGGACAGGACAATTTTTGAACCTGGGTGAAATAAAAATTTCTTTGTGGGCGGCATTTAAGGGGTCAAACGGATGATATTTTTCAAACGTAATGAAAACAAGTATCAAGTTTAATGAGTATGCTAAAGTATGCTCACTCATACAAGGAATTTAACTCGGTTAACTCACAATCTGCTTACTCATAGTGTAAATAAACAAATATAAAGATAAAGAGTCTTTCTTTGTTTATTGTGGGCAAAAAAAACAAACGTGTTTCAGCTATAAGCCTTCATCAGTGTAGTCACTCTAGCAGTAATGCCAATTTTAAACAGACATCGGGAAAGAGAATATGTGATAAGATTCATCTGTGAATGCATCGCTAGGAAACAGCCTCTCAAAGGAGGCGTGACCGCAATAGTCAGAAAACAACAAGTACTAGTGTCACAAGCTGAAACATAATATTAATATATATATATATATTTGAATATATATATATTTAATATAGAAATATTAAATGCCCAAGACCAGAAATATATGACAAATAAATAATGAATGAAGATACACACAAATATAAAACCTTAATGGTTTCTTCACTTCTTGCCACTAAATTGCACCGGATACTGTTTGAGATTTGATATAATTATTAATAATAACAATAATGATTGAGATAAAGTACAATATGACAAGTATAAAAAAATAAAAAAATAAAAAAATAAAAAAATAAAAAAATAAATAAGCATATGCCCTTCACATGATGACATAAATAAATGTAAAATGAGTAACAAAAGCTGAACAAACATATATTAAGTGTTTATATACAGGTAATAATTTGCTGAAACTCACCAAAATGGTCTTTGAATAGTCTGTGAATGATAACTGACATGGTGATCAGATTCATGTAGTAGTTGCCCTTTATTATTCTCCTGGTGTCACTGATCAATCATGGATAACTATCAGATTTTGATTATTCATCTACTTGTTCATTTATTTTGCACCACACAAATATCTTCACATGGGGATTACATAGCAAGAGGATGATGTCATTCTTACACACAGGTTGGGATGATGTCATTGGAGGGAGTGATGTCATATCCTCATGTTGAATTCATACTCTATAGGCGAGGCTGCTGTCACTGCAGCAGTGTGTCTCCCCTTGCTCACGCTCTCTTTCACATCCCTGTCTGATCAGTGAACCTTACATTTTGACCTAATGTGTACTGTGTAGTAGGCTGTGTGAATCTCATATTTATGTATCGCTTTGATGCTGTGCAGAAGTAGGAATGTGGGGCAGATGAAAGTGCTTTAGTGGTCATGGTGTGCATGAATAACCTCATTGCCAGCATGTTTGTCTTTCTCTAGAATCCAAAGTATCTTGACTTTATGAGTAATGTCGGCGGTAACGGTGTGAATGAGACCATCTGTCTTCATGTTATTCCACTATTAAAATAACTCCCATCAAAAAGTATTTTTCAACTATTTTAATAAGGTTCCAAAGTAAGAGTCTTGCATGTGCTTTTTTTTTTTAATAGATGATGTTTGAAGTCTTAAATTAGGTGTCATTCTGTCATCAGTGCCAGTTTTCTACTTATTCATACCAGTTTGCTGGTTTGACAGAAAGCAGAAGACACCGGGACATGTTTGCGGTCACAAATCATCCGACAATAATATGACTGTAATTAACAATAGTAACAAAACAGATGTTTTAATAGCAGGAAAAAAAGCTCTTTTCTTATTAACTCTGAGGGGATTTTGGATATGTGTGAAACCAGATGCTTTTAACACTGCAGCATTCAATGACAGAGCAACACCAAGCTGCTCACAGTAATGAGCCAAATCAATCTCTATAAAGATCAGTAGGCTGTGAAAGTGAAGTGATGTTCCTCCGTCGTGACGCAGATCAGGGAAAGCCATTTGCAAATGAACCTCCTCCCCTCTACAAATTTATGCAAAGAACACAATGACGCATCCTTTCTACGTCATAAAGTTTGATCGTGACTGCAGGCAGGATCTCACTCAGTCGCTCACACACACAAACCTGTACTACTATACTTGTGAGGGCATTGTATTGCATTAATTCCCTGGAAGCTTATACCCAAACTTAGCCATAACTGCTCCATGCCTAACCTTAATTTAACCTCAGTCTGGTTCAAACTGGGCAGCATAATGGCTTTGTGTTTAGCACTGTTGCCACCCAGCAAGAAGGTCCAGAATCCAAATCTGTCAGCCAGCTGTGTCCTTTGTACCTGGGTTTCCTCCAGATGCTCCGCTCTCCTCTCACAGTCCAAAGGCATGCAGGTAAGATGAATTGGAAACTCCAAATTGTCCATATGTGAAAGAAAGTAGGAGCCAGGTCTGCCTAAAGTGGGGCCCATGGGCCAAAGTTGGTCTGCCATGAGGTTTCGATTTTGCCCACCAGATGTTAGCGAATTATTTTCTTTTGATTAAAAGGCCCGACGGCTTTACTGTCTTTCGGAGGCTGTAGCAGGCTCGGTTTTAAAGTTAGAGTGAAGTTACCGGTATCATATGAAATTACAAAGTAGGAATCCATTGATACCAACCATGTCATGCAGGAAGGAGGCTAAATAAAGCTTGTTTGGGAAAACTGACATGAATATTTCTGCCTATGTGGTCCTTAAACAGTCTTGGAATCGCATAAATTGGGTATGACAGGAAATGAGCCCAATTGTATTCAGCAGGTGGGATTTAAGGATTTAGCTATGTAAAAGCTAAAATTATATTCAATTAGGGGAACTTGGGATCCTAGTACCATTTTGCATCTTAACAATACAATACAATAGAATAGGTCTTTACTTTTGTCCCGTGGCCCTGCACCATTGAGTTCCAGTTTTGGCCCTCCAAGGGAAAAGTTTGAGCACCTCTGGTCTGTACTGTTAATGACTGACAACCTTTCCAGAGTGTCCCCTGCTTCTCAGCCACTGTGCAAAGTATTAATTGAATGGATGGATACTTCCAACCTTGAACCTTAAATCAAGTCTAGCACTAAAATAAATGCTTAACCATGTGGGGACTGGAACTTTCTGTCTGGGAGTTGTCTGTGTTTTCGTTGTACAACTTTAACCATTTCACAGTATGTTTTCAGTTCATAAAAGTTAATTATAACCTTTTTGGTCGACTGAAAATGTCTTATTCAGTGTTCGGTTGTACTTAGCTCCACCTTCTCATGTCACTTCTGTTTGCAAAAAACCAAGATGGTGACAGCCAAAATGCCGAACTCGAGGCTTCAAAACGGCAGTCCACAAACCAGTGGGTGACTAAGCCCACTTCTTATGTACAGTCTATGGTACATACACTGTGCCCTTTGAAAACCATCAAGCAAAACTACAGAATATCCAATGACAGCATACCAATAAAGCATATAATCACATAAACATGTTATGTGTGGGATTATGAATTAACAGCATTGACACCAACAGACTGACCAGCCATTAGCTTGTCATCTTGATATCCACTTATTCTGACAATCACTGTCGGTAACACCAGTATATGATACTTCCCATAATGCCACACATCATATCTGTCTGACAGCCTGTGATTTACTGTTGTGGTTATACTACATTTAATCTCATTTAATCATTATTTGTTATCACACAGTGATAATTTCTGCAGGCCCCAGTTCTGGGTACAGCCGTGCAGACAGCTATTGACACAAACAAGCAGCCAGATGTGTTGATGGGAACACTTCATTGAACCTGTTTGTATTGATCGTGTGAGAAGAAAGAGAGCTGGGAAACCATGCAAAACACTAGAAGACAAATAGTAGTAAATGAGCATTTGTAATTATTCTTCCTTGTTAAATAAATGTGATTGGGCTGCAATCGTTAGTCACAACTGTAAATATATATCCATATCTCAACTGTTCAACCATTGATTTTGTAATACTTCTGATATTATTATATAAAAATATATAACTGCAGTTGAAAGTGCAAATCGGTGGAGTCATTATCCGGTTTATGAATCCAATGCTGTTTGCAGGGTCAACACCACAAATAAATATGAAGCCTGCGGGAAACACTGATAAGCTGTAAGCACAAATGAGCATTGCCCTTTTCATTTCTAAATGTCCACCTTTATTTTTGTCATACAGACAATACCTGTGTTTTCCGTTGACATGAACCATCTAAAATGCACCTCTGGAGAAATATGTGGACACCAGGCAGCTTTACAGTAATAAAGTGTGTTCTGTATTTTTATGTTTTGGGAAAATATAAATATGACACCCAAATTTCAGGCCACATCTCCAGGACAGCAAATTCATTCTCTATTCACTCTTCTATATGTGGAGTTCCCTGTAACGTTTATAGTGACCCAGACATACTTTCCATTATTGACTGAACTGTCTGTTCGGTTGGAAAATTAGGTTGACTTAGTGGTGTGGCCAAGGATCCACATCTGGATGGAGACTCTTTTTCCAGGACTAAAACAGTGGGCTTTTTAGGAGCATTTTTTAAAAAAAGAAAGAATTGAGTGTACGCAGAAGCTTGCATGAGATCACTAATCCACTACTAGACCGTTTGCACCTGTGCTTGTCCCTATTTCACTGCAATGAGTGGACTCCTGTTTCATGCAAATACAAGACTGTGTGACTAAGATCTGTCACAACTGTTACTTCTAGTGTAATTCCCTAGAAGTCAGTGTTTGTTTTCAGAAGAAGAGATACAAAAAGCAGAAGGGAGTGTCATTCAAAGGAAGACAAAGACGTTAAAGCGTTTCGTATCATGTTGGTCTTCATGTTGCCAGCAGTTGACTTATCATCACGCATAGCTTTGTAGACTGAAAGATAAGTGAATAGCACATTTTACAAAACGTGATTTGCCCTTTAGGAACATGTATCATTTAACAATACACAGTGTCAAATCTCTAAGTATCGTTGGGAATTTTTGGAAAGTGCCTGTGTGTAAGTTGGCCTTTTCTAGGTCTGTCTTATGCCATGATGGGAATAATAAACACCTAAATACAAATGCAGGAAATAGTGTTAATTCTCTTAAGAAAAGAAGTCTGAAATGTGGTGACATTTCAAACCGTGCAGATTAACTCACACCTCACAGATTGTTTTAAGTATTTATTTATTTATTCATTAGCAGAAGAATTACCACTACAGATTCAAGTGCACAGCTGCAAACTCACTTATTTGTAAAAAAAAATAAATGCAAATAAATGTGGCTACTCCCTTTGGTGACAGCTCAAAACCAAGCGAGCTAAAAGTGGGACTCTTACCAAAAAGAAGTTTATTCAAGTGTACTATTAGTATACTTTCAGTTTACTTTTTATATACTTATCAGAGATATACTTAACAAAAGTATACACACGTTTACTTGGCTCATACTGCCAAGTATACAGAAAAGTCTAAGTATACTTGGCTTATAGGACTACTTGTACTTAATCTTTTGATCAAGATATACTTAAAAAAAAACATAACTAAGTATTCTTGCCTTATAGGCCTACATAATGGTATAGTTGGCTTGTATTTGTGCTTACTTTTTGATAGAGTAGCTTATTAAAGTGTGTGTACTGCAAAAACTGGACAAACAAACTAATACATACATATTTGTGCACATTCAAATTTCCCACAGGTGTGAATCTGACTGTGTTTTTCTGTTGTCATGGTAGCACTGTGATAGGCTGGCAACCAATGTGAATTCATAATCTCACCCAGTGTTTGCTGGGATAAGCGCCAACACTGTGTGATCCTGCACAAGATAGTGGAGATGGATGGATCAAAGACTTGAAACTTGACTTAGACTTACAAAAAATGACTTGTGAGCATCTCTGCTTTTTAGTTCATGAAAGTATACTTTGTATACTTTAACTTATGGTACTTAGCCAATGATTTATGTATTACATAAAGAGACTTGCTCCTTTTGCTATTTGACTTGATGATTTGTGATGAGGTTAAAAAAAATTAGAAAATGAGTTGTTCTTGCCTCTACGGTGAACGGATAATCCAAAAAGTTGATGAATTGAAGTAAATTCAATTCATATCAAAACATCCTTTTACAAACTTTCACATGCTTTAATAAGCTACTCTATCAAAAAGTAAGCACAACTACAAGCCAAGTATTCTTTTCTGTAGGCCTATAAGGCAAGAATACTTAATTATACTTTTCTTAAGTGTATCTCGATCAAAAGATTAAGTACAAGTAGTCCTATAAGTCAAATATGCTTAGACTTTTCTGTATACTTGGCAGTATGCCATGTACACTTAGACTTTTAAGTATACTTGTCAGTATGAGCCAAGTAAGTATATCTCTGATAAGTACATACAAAATAAACTGAAAGAATACTCTCTTATTTTAAGTTCAGAAGAAGTATACTAATAGCACACTTGAATAAACTTCATCTTGGTAAAGGTAAACACATTCTAACCTTAACCTTAAAACTTAACATTAGATTGTGACAATCCCATAGGTGCTAAAAAAGATAATACAATAATAAAAAAGAGATATAGCAATATAAATATAAAAAATATAAAAGATAATACAGCATAAAATATAAAAATACAATATGTATATTGATGAGATGACAGTTTTGCCAGATTATGATAGACTTAGATAGTGTCTGTCAGATAATCATATAATATTGCACAGAGTGATCAGCATGTTATTGCACATATGCGTAGATTTACAGTATTTACTTTGCAAAAGTGACCAACGTTATTGCACATTTACATTGCACGTGTTCAAATCAGACAGAGGAGACGTCAGAGACGTTCTACTGTACATGCCTATATAACGGTGCATCCAGAGTGGTAGGATTTCCGGAGGTGTTCCTGAACGCATCACGGTGGGCAGGGCTCCCTCCTCTCTCTGTCAGCTCCTCTCCAGTGTTCAGCTGTGTTCACTCTCACTTCTCTACACAGCGAGGCTCAGCTGGGCTCAATACGTCAGGGAAGCAGCAGCAGAGTGTGTGTGTGTGAGAGAGAAACCCATTGTGCTTGGAGGAAATCCTCTCATCATCATCATTGTTGTTGCTGGTTTCAGACTCAAACATTGGACAGTGGACTCTGACAGATCTCCATCGAGGATTTAAACTCAACTGGATGAACTGGGAAAAAAGAAAACCCGCCAGGAGCAATGTAAGAACACTGTCTCATTATTATTATAGCCTCCTATTTCTCACTTTCTAATCATGAGGTGTTTGTGGTTTCGGGCTTTCAACCCTTTTTGTGACCTTTCAGACTTTCTGTCTCTCTTTCACACACACAGGTGATGAAGAATTTCTCTTCCACTTCTGTGAAACTGACAGCTTGAATGTTTTTCACTTCTGATGTTTTTTGTGGTTTTGCTCCAACTGATAAATGACGCACTTTACAGATGTGTTAATAGATAGATAGATCTAGCTCTCACTTTCCACATAGTATGATGAGTTTGTGGTTTTTGGCAGCCAACCCTTCTTGTGACCTTTCAGACTTTCTGTCTCTCTTCTCACACACACAGGTGGTGTAAAACGGACAGCTTTAACGTTTTCTTCCGATGTATTTTGTCACCTGTCATTTCTGTGTTATTTAAGCTCCACTGATGATGCACTTCACAGATGTGTTATTATAAGATAGATAGATGGATAGATAAAGTGCAGTGCATTGTTGGTGAGTTTCCTCTTTCCTTTCATTCAACTTTTGATTCTCTTTCCAATGAGAAATATTTGTTGCATTTCATCATTTCCTCATTTTTTCTTGTTCATGTTTCACTTTTCAACTTGCTAGGAAGAGACTAGCCATTGTCCCCTAAACAGAAAAGAGAAACTTGCCAGAAATAAACTGCTTGTGATGTGATGGGTGGAAACAAGCCCCGGCGCGCCTCCATTGCAGAGCAGCTTGAGGCTGGCAGGGTTAGTGAGTCAGACCCTGGATGAATAGTTGGAGAGGTGGAGTCCTTGGAGGACATGGAGCAGAGGGGCACAGCTTTCCTTTTTTTTTGTGCATGTGGAAAATAGTTTCAGGTGGTTGTCTTGATCCAAGCCCAATTCTTTTTTTATTTTTTATTTTTTTTATTTAAGGTTAAAGGAATACATACACATACTTGTAAAGGGACATACAGACAGCTGCAACAACATATATAAACAAAAAAAAGAGACATAAGAAAAAGAAAAGAAAAAAAAAGTACTACCCGTTGTAATAGTGCAGTGTCAAGAGAAGTTCATATCATTATACATACATATTCATATTCATTTACATGATCTTGAGCTTGATCCAAAGAAAGTGAGGAAGCAGGAGCAAAGACGGCTGCCAACTTTTTATTAGGAAGCTTGACTTACTCCCATCATTGCTGGTTCTTGAGTGAGGTATGACAAGAGACACTGAGTGTCAGCTGTCAGTACTGAAGTGTATTTTTTAGGGCTGTCAATCGATTAAAATATTTAATCGCGATTAATCGCATGATTGTCCATAGTTAATCGTGATTAATCGCAAATTAATCGCACATTTTTGATCTGTTCAAAATGTACCTTAAAGGGAGATTTATAAAGTATTTAATACTCCTATCAACATGGGAGTGGACATATATGCAAATGTATGTATATATTTATTATTAGAAATCAATTAACAACACAAAACAATGACAAATGTTGTCCAGAAAGAAACCCTCACAGGTACTGCACTTAGCATAAAAAATATGCTCAAATCATAACGTGGCAAATTGAAGTGTGCTGTCACTGCTCGTCGGTACCCATAGAACCCATTTTCAGGTCAAGGGACCCCTTTGAAAATAGCCATGTCAGTTTTTCCTCGCCAAAATTCAGCGTACGTTTGAAGCGTTATTTAGCCTTTTCATGACGAGCTAGTATGACATGGTTGGTACCAATGGATTCCTTAAATTTGTTTAGTTTCACATGATACCAGGATCTTCACTCTAGCTTTAAAATCTGCTACAACCTAAAAATCACAAGTTGCGTTAAAGGAATTGGCGTTATTATCGCATTAACTTTGATAGCCCTGGTGTTTTTATAGCACCACAAAGGCCGCAAGATACTTTAAAAACAAAATTTGACATCTTTATTACATCATTGAATATTTGGCTACTACCCCCAATGTATTTAAATATGATAATATGAACATATGTAGTCCACTTACAAGATATCATGAGTGTGGACTTCATCCATCCCTTTCCACTGGTGGTTGAGGTTTCACAACCTGAGTAACTTTAGAACATCCACTGGCTTACTTAGCTAGTTCAGTATTAGTATATGAATATGCATAGCCTGTTGTGTAATGCTTATTATGCATCAGAAACACAAGAGCACCTGTAAAACCATCAGTTGACGCTTTAAAGCTTTAAATCCTAACTGAACCACATTGTTATGGTAAGACTACTACTACTTGCTATTGGTTTTGAGATTGCTCATCGCTAGGCTTTGGCAATATGATGATAAATACTATGGCATGATGTAAATTTGATATTGTGACAGCTATCGGATTAATATCTCTGATTAGATTAAAACTGTGTAGGCGGTGGTGCACATCAGTGAGCAGGATTGCTTCATGGCATGGCTTGGATTTTGGCATCAATGTGAAAATGTACCTGTCAGATTGTGAATTTATGGGAAATATACATTGCTATCTGATTATTTTATCCATGAACAGTTTGTCATTAGATCATAATATATGTTGATATCATGATATAAAGTCATATATACCGTGATAGGGGATTTCATCCATATCGCTCACTCATTGTCCTTCTTACATTTCCCCTCTTGGGATCAATAAAGTCTCATCTTACCTTATAAAGCTGGTTTTGACAGAGCAGAGGCTGAAAGTTTGTGTGCTAATGAAGGACTTAGAATGCTGTATCTTTCCATCTAACATGCACGTGAAAATGGGTGTGACGTCTTTCACCACATCCTGAGGCTAGTATTGACATTTCTGCTTGTTTTTCTATAATCTTTTTCAAACTGAACTAAACGTTTGTTTTGAATACCTGAAGGTGATGGCAGGTGTGTGCTGTACATAGGTGTTATTTTGTCCTGCAGTCTCTCTTCATGCTGATGACGCCGTTTTGCATCTCTCGAATTATTGTTTTGCTGCAACTAATGATAATTTACATTATTGATTAATCTGTTGATCATTTTCTTCATTCATCGTTTGGTGTATAAAATGTCAGAAAATACAAAAAAATGTCCATCCCAGTTTCTCAAAGTCTAAGGTGATGTCTTTAAATGTCTCGTTTAGTCCAAAACCCAAAGATATGTGTGTCATTTGGATCTTACAACCTCTGTTCCAGTCTATTATTGTTTGCGCTGCAGACACACACACATACAGACTGTACACTTTGACCGATTCTTCTAAACTTTGACAAGTACACATTTACAGATTGATTTGCAAATGATCACCTTATCACACACACTGAACACAAAGTTCTTGGCAGAAACACACACATGCACGCACACACACTTGAGCGTGTCCATGGTGGTGTTTTTCACTGCCTGCTGTGCTAGTGTTGGTCTAGCATATCAATGAATTAATACATGTGCTCACTGGCTTGCGTGAGATTATAGACTGTTTTCATTTATTGCCTTGCTGCTCTCGTTTGGCACCATAACGAGCAGCTTTTTAATGAAGCGCAATGTCGATCAAAATAAAGCTAAGCCTGAATTCATTAGAGGAGAAATGTTTGAGAAGAAATGATCACACTTTTATGGAAAAAATGTCCCGAAAGAATGGCAGATTGGAAGAAAAAAATAATAAAATACAGTAGCATCTTGTTATCTAACTGTGCGGTTGTCATTCTAAGAAATGATTCTGTCATATGATGATGTCCTCGATAGAAACTAAAGACCTTTCTCATGCTCTGTGCCTGAATTTGCTTTCCTGATGAGTGAACAGCAGCTCTAAAGTATTTAATCAGTGAAGGTGTCTCAACGCCAACGGCTCTGTTTCGTCATTTTCTGCTTG
>CAKAOH010020706.1:0-20406 GCA_916701665.1 Sebastiscus tertius
AGGAGACTGAAGCAGGAAAAGCCAACACTAGGATCAGCATTGATTCATGGAGAGACCTTGGTCTGGTCAGCTAACATTACTGCCAAGCAGGTGAAATATAGAGTGATATTGTGGTTTTAGCTGACGTGTGTCGCCTCACTGTTTTGAGCGATGCTCGTTCATGTCTATGTAAAGCGAGCACAAGCGCTAGTCCGACGCTGACTTTCGTTGACTTAACGACCACAGGTGTCGCTGTTAACAAGCAATTCTGAAAGTTACAAACAGTCCCTTTAAGGCGTACTATACTATGACTTTTTAATGACATGATATACTACGAATTTTTTAATGACTTTTTAAAAGATACTTCATGGACTTTTATGGCATACTATGACCTTTTTATGCCATTCTTTTGGCATACTATGATGTGACTTTTTAATGTCATACTAAATTATGACCTTTTTATGACATGCTAAAGCTAGGGGTTCTCAAACGTATTACTCAAAGGTCCACATCAGATTTTTATTGAAGGTCAGAGGTCTGGAATGATTGGCAATAACAAAATAGATCCATAACGTATTGTATTCATAACACGAATAGAGATGGGTAACGTTAGGATTTTATGGATTTTCACCAGCTACTTGATCCAAATACTAGAGATCCTGAAACAGAACTATGAAGGTGTGTCCAGACAAAACATGGCCGCAAGTAGACGTCAATTTGTTATTTATGTATTTGAATTGATTACAGATTAGAACATTACCGTCTAAATTAAAAATCTGAAGAAGATTCATATCAAAATGTGTTAAATTGACAGTCAGTATGAGGGAGGGGGTGAGAACGAGTGGAAATAAGGTGAACACTGAACATTGAGTCATTTGGGGGAATAAAATAAATAATTATTTAGCTAAAGGCTTCAGATTAATCTGTTGTGATCTAGTCATCATTTTCTTGTGTCCCACATCATGAATATTGATCAGAGTTATGATGTTATCTCAAACTCATCTGATTGAATCTTCATTTCCTGAAAACTGTGCCAAGAAACTAAACACAGCCATCTGCTCCCTGCCCACAGCTGTAGCTGTTGCCTGGCAACAACAGGCAGATCATTCGAATTAGAAAGCGCTGCAGAACGGAGAGGGAAAGGTCGTCATGGTGCCTCCCGGTGGCTGCGCTCAGAAGTGCAGCAGTTCACGATACAGCCATATAAATACAATATAGGAGTAGAACGGACATTCACATTCAAATCAACATAGCAGGATGGTCAGAGCGGAGGCACTTTATTGCTTGTTTTTTTTTTACCGTGGCATTGTTTGTTTTCTGTGACATGGTGATTCAGAATCAGAGGTAGAATTTACCCTGAACGCCCTGACACACCAGTCAATTTCAGGCCGTCGGCGAGCGTCTGTCGCCTTTGTTTTTGTGGTGTGTCCTGCACCGCCGGTTCTAGTCTGCCAGTGTCAGAGGCTTTTGGTGCCGATTCAGCATATTGAATTGGCGGTGGAGATCGTCGGTGAGAGAAAACATTCTGATTGGCTGTTCAGCTTAAGCGAATCAGTGCACAAGAAGAGAAACGAAAGTGAGGAAAGCAAGCCAACGAGTAAAGTCAAGTGCCCTTCCCACAGAAGGCTCTTCTCATTTTTCATCTTCATCTCTTCTGATCATTCCAATACATGGATGTTTTCAAAAAGACATGGCCATCTGGAATGAAGCTAAGTGGTGAGTGAGAGTGGTGTGAAAATGGTTGGCAAACACTGCTTAGACTTCATGTACGTATCATAACAACAGCTTGTATATCCGTATTCGGTTTTCCGGTTTCCCTTTTTGAATGAAGAATACAGACCACCGCCGCCTGCTGGTGTGGAGAGTTATTTTCTCTAAAGCAGACGCAGGGTGTACATGGTAGTCGGCCGTTGGCTGTAGTTTTTGAGGTGTGTTAAAGTGCAAGTTTTTGTCCAAGACACAGCTGACTTGAGGCGACAAAGAGTCGGCCGCTAGTTCCTTGATGTCTGTTTGGTGTGTCTGGACCTTAATAGTCAGCAGCTCTGGGTTAAACCATCTTCACTCACCGGTACAGGGGGGGCTGTCAGCGGGGCCTCGATGACGTGGATGATCCCGTTCACAGCAGGAATGTCCCAAACCAACAGCAGCCGCCGGTTCACCATCTTATAGCTCTGAGGGGAGAAAGACACATAATAAAGTAAAGTAATAAACATCTCTGATCGTTTAGTCTATCATCTCCATTTGATTGTGGGAAGCCAAAATCGTGATCGCAATTAATATTCGATAATTGTGCAGCCCAAGAACAAACCATTTACAAGAATTGTCCTGCTGTAGCCTAACCTGAACTCAAACCTTCCTCCTGGTCCGCATGGACTTAAACTAAGTGCACGCTTGTGCGTAATCAAACGTACCAAGGAAGACTGGCTGCAGGGACGATTGTCATTAGTTTTTGCGTCTTTGCCTCGGACAGAGGACTTTTCATGGCCGTTTTAATTTTGTTCTGAAGGTTGAACCCGCACTCTGCTGCTACACTGGAGACTGGAATTACCAGACTCTCCGAACGTGGGATTTCCCATTCTTGCAAACACTCGCTTCACTGGGAGGAAATCTCGCAGCATGCACTCCTTCTGCACCAGTGGCGTAGCTGCACCGGCACCGCTCTGTGACCCACAGATGTGCTCAAAGGCCTCCAGTCCTTCTGAAACTTTGATTTTTCCGTCATTGTTAAAAAATTCAGTCGATTATGGAAAATATTTGGTTAACGTGACCTCTGCCTGTGAGGTTTGTATGTCTGTGTTTCTGACCTCGTTGTTGCCATGGGTAACAGTCAGGTTGTACCCAAGCCTGGATTTGATGACTTCCTGGTGTCTCAGATCCTTGAATGGTCGTCTGCTGTGATTGGTTGAGATATGATACTCAAGATCTCTACCAGAAAGAGTCTAAACACACACACACACACACACACACAGACACACACACACACACACACACACACACATACACACAGTATAAACAGATTAGATTTCATTCACAGCTCTGTTAGCTGGAACGTGCTGGTATTCTGATTGAACTAACTGAACTAACTAAAAGACTACTGTACTCTCTATAGTCGTTAGTTGTAGTACGTAGTTTGTAATAATTGTAATACTAACTTTTAATTTAAACTTAACACACCTACTGTACATACTGTAACTATTACTTAATGTAATATATCTATATGTATGTATATATAAATGTGAAATATACTATATGTATTACTAAAAATGTATGAATAATTAATTAATGATTTTCTAAAAAAAGGTAATATAAAGTTAATACTAATGCAACCAGATTGGAGTTAAACAAAATTGATAAATAAATAATGTCAATAAAGACATTATAATAGAATAGATAATTGTGTTAGCGAATGTGTCTAAGTGGATATGTATATGAATGCGTGTGTAGATATAGACATATGTATATACTGTATGTATATGTATCTATATATGAGGTTGGTTTTATGTATATGAATATGAACTTACCTCATGACACATTATTTATTCTACGTACACTGTAGATATCCTGATGTATGTATAATCTATTTAGCTTTCACTTCTTATAGTGCTGTTAAATAGTAATTTATGTTTGTGTGAATATCCCTGTCTCAGTTTTATATTATTGTCACATACTGAATACTGTATTTGTTATACTGTATGTATTCACTTCTTTTATTTAAGTAAAAAGAAAAGTAGTTTCTGTTGTTGTTAATGACGTATCTAACTGAACCAACATGTCTGGAGTTCCTCAGGGCTTATAACTCGGGCCTCTTATTTACCTTTAGATGTTTCCATTTGTTAACCTCCTCAATTTCTTTTTCTGTGATTCAATCTTTTTAATTTCTGTTAAATGTTTTTATCCTGCTGTTGAAAATGTCTATTTATTTCTAAATGTTGACCATTAAGTGATACACAGATTGGCAAGTAAAACAGTAACATAAAATACTTCTGACTAGTTTAGGTTATTCGTTTTTTATATATTCAAAAACATTAAAGTCAGTTAACTTGGGATCATGTAAACAAAAAGGGTAATTAGTGTTGTTTTTTTCTAATGCATTTAGTAATTAGTAGGTAATTATTGAAGGGTACATCACCTGGTTTGGGGTGAAGCCAGCATTATGAGGAACGAACAGTGTGACTTCAGACTTCATGTGAGACATAAATTCAACGAGCTGTTTGCCCTCTGAGGACTGACCACTATAGTCCAACAACAACTACAGAGAGAGAGAGAGAGAGAGAGAAAGAGGGAGAAAGAGGACATGAAGTTAGCACCACAGAACAATGCTCGACCAAACGTAGACCACAGAGGAAGATTAGAGTGTGTGGACCTGGTCCAGTTGATTCATCTGGTATTTGGGAGTCCAGATATTGATCCTAGGCCCGCCCTTTTTTTTTTGGGTTGTTTGTTCCATTTCTGATTTTGTCTCTTAACTTCAACTGCTATTGTTGGCTATAATAAATATTTCTCAAAAATCTCTGCCCCGATTAGTTCAGACAGCCTACTGTACATTTCACAAAGCTGGCAACACCTGTCCACATTTTAGAGGTTGTGTGACCTGACAGCACCACATCCACCACAAACATCAGATTCAAAAGATGATTTTGGCACAAAAATATTGTGAGTAGGAGAAGCAGCCCAATGTTTCTATGCCCAATGTTTCTAGCCCAATGTTTCTATGGCGAAAAATTTCAAAAGCACTGATGGTAACTCATCAGAGCAATGAAGTTATCGCAGTTATTGATCCCTGATCCCTGCTTTGTGCACGAGAACTGATCCAATTAGAGCTTCTACTAGGGTTGGACGATATTGAAATTCCCCTATTGACACTGGGCTGTTTTTTTTAACTACATAACTACAATCCCTGAATGCATACATAGTTCACAAGTTGAGTGTTATAGTATTGTATTTTGGAGCTCCACATTTGAAGTCAGACCTTGAACTGAATCCTCCTACAGCTTCATTTTTGTGGGGGTAGTTCGGTCAACATTGAGCCTCCCTATCTACAGTATCAGCTGAAAGCAGCTGCCTTTTTCTTTTCATTACCCTGTTAACTGGACGTCTTCCAAAGCCCAGTTATCTTCAGAATGTGACATCTGTGTTATCTTTCACAAAGATTTGATTAACAATGTAAGAGTCTCAAGAAGTATTTCACTAATGTATGTATAGCTTGAAGTACTTTTTGTCTTTGTACAGTACTTTTGTTGATGTCTACTATCACCTAGTTTTAATACTAAAAACAGCTGTTGAGACATTTGTTTGCATTGTCACTGTTGTACTGAACAAGACTAAACTGGATTCTGATCAAGTTTGAGGAGACAAACTGTCTCTGTTTTGTTCTGAGGATTTTACTCCCTGATGAAACACACCTGGATCAGACCCAGAAAGCTCTTTATACCAAAAATAAGGAAAAAAAAAAAAAGTTCTAAATGCAGAACATAATGATTGATGGCTCCAGATAAGTTTCTAATTACTATCTGAAGATAATTAACAATGCAATGGTGAAATCACCATTAAATAAAGTCATTTAATAAAAATAAGGTTGTTAAAGTCATTGTGTCTATGGTTTGAAAATCTCACTGTTTGGCGCCTCACAATGGTAATATCATAAAAAGACATCTGCATGAATATGAATGGATGTTATTAGTCAGCTGGTGACCAAACAGCTGGCGAATGAGCCACTGATGGTGAAATATGAAGGAAACAACTGAATTAGCTAATCCAAGCGCAACACTATACTCCCGTTATGAACACGCTGTATGTTATTATTACTGATAGGAATGACGGCCAAAACTGAAAATACTGATCCAAGTTATAATAAACCAGAATGATCATTTTACAACTAAATGATCCAACTGTCACACTCACCTTGTAAAAGATGGAGAAGTTGCTGTACGTTGCAAGGACGCTGGTCAGGACACCGTTACAGAAGTCTCCGTCTCCAATGTAACCAGCGGGACACGTACACGAAACATCTGCACACACACACACACACACACACACACACACACACACACACACACACACAATTTTTAGGTCTGGTGTCTCACGTCTCAACTCAACCCTGTGATTTTTCTTTCGGACGTTTTGATCAGAGATCAGCTCTCAACTCACACCAACCCTCCAGAATTCCTTACAGTGGAATAAACTGTGATTGATATTAGATGCCTTCACACCTGGCATTAAAATGCATTTTGGGTGATCGGATTTCAATTGGAAAGTGCTTGACCACACAAGTGCAGGTGCAAATGCATCCAAAACTCACATACTAGGGCTGTCCCGAGTAAAAAAAATTTAGGCTCTGGAGCTTTGGTAGTAATCACCAGCAAATAGTCAAAGTTTCAACCGTGTGTGTGTGTGTGTGTGTGTGTGTGTGTGTGTGTGTGTGTGTGTGTGTGTGAAGCGTTTTGAGGCTGATGTATCCGCACATTATGCACCGTCTCTCCAGCAGTGCCCAGCTGCAAGCCCGTGCATCATGCAGACTTCCTCTCAGCCCTTTCAGACAGAGCGATTGGATCTCATTCATATCATAATCATAATCACATATGTTAATACCAGGTGTAAATGTAATCAGGTTAAATCATATCTAGATACAATCTGGATACGAGACGCATTTGATGCCAGGTGTAAAGGGGGTCTTAGACTCACTGCTTCACAAGAATTCAATTTATTGATCTATTGTTTATGTGTATTGCAGCACAGGAGCCCATATATTTGTAAATTATTAAATTGGTGCTGAAACAATTTATCACTTTTCCCATTTCTAGCTCATACTTTTTATATTTCTTAATGTCGAACATTGAATGTTTGTCTCCATCAACATGAACAATGATATGAAATAAATCCAGGACTTTATCCCTCTGTGCCTGAGAAAAATCTGATGTGTTGGATTTTATAAATATATTACAATATTGTCAATAAATCAAACCAAATATCATTGTAATCTGAATAATTTAAATCTTAAAACATCAGCTAGAGCTCTGGGAACTTTTTCTGCCATATTAAAGACAAAACTAGAAAAGTGTACTCGGTAGAGTGCAGATCTCCTCCAGGTGTGTGGGCAACGAACCCTGCTGTAATGTTTAATTGAATGAATACAAACCACAATTGCCCCCCATCTAGACTGCAAGCGTATCAGACACGTCATTTCACTCTCACGTCTCACGCAACACATACACTCTCATTTTAATCTATGCAGCTGTCTGCACCGGCTCCGTGCAGCTAAACTGCAGTTCACTGTGTAACGCTTCATGTTGACTGTTAAACGCTTCCTCAGAACAGAAACTGTCTGTCCCGCTGTGTGTTTAGTTCTGTAACCTGTTAGCTCTGTTAGCTGTATTACCCCTGTTAGCTGTTAGCCAAACACACCGCAAGACTCTGCTGGCCAGTAGGTCTTGGCGATATGTTTCAATTTTCCAACCAGCCACTGTCAGTCCAACAACCGACGGACACATTTTTTTTTTCCTAGGATGGCAAGGCATGACCCGTCCTACTCTGTCTCTGATTGCCTAGTACTTGTTGCCTTCATTGGTTGTGTTGGTTAGGTTGGTTAGGTTTAGGCATGAGGTGTGAGATTGGTTAGGGTAAGAATATCAGGGTAAGCCAAACAGAGGCAGCGTATGGTCCTGCCTTCGCCATCCTAGGAACAAAAAATATCGCCAGCAGGCAAATGCCAATAAATGCACACAGGTGTGTGTGTGTGTGTGTGTGTGTGTGTGTGTGCATGCGGCCCCTACCGGGTGGTTAAGAGTAGTGAGGAGTCAGCAGTCAATTTTTGTACAAATTCAATAAAATATTTTCAGAAAGTGCGAATCACTGCAACCATGAGAGGTCCTTGAGCTTACAAACATAAATGAGCACAAAAAATATTCGGCCGATGGCTCCAGCAGTATGCAAAACTAACTATGGACAGACAGACATAGAGATGAGCACGCACACACACGACCAAATACATAATCTCCTGGCTGAGATAATAATATTAATCATTGCTAGTTGCAGCCCTTGATTATAAAGCCAATACAAACAGCCTGTTTGTGTGACTGTTAAACTGAATCCACAGAGAGCTGTGATGCTGCAGCAGGCTAAACAACAGTAAATTAAAACAACATACACTGTTCAGGAACTGAAATTTCCAGTGATAAAAACAACAAGCCTGCCTTTGTCTGAACACAGAGACTGTTCTGCCATAGTACCTTTGAGCCTGTAGCAGTAGGCGTCGTATTTGCTGCTCTGGTCCACAGGTTCTTTGTAGATAACCAGGCCCACGTGGTTGTCTCCACAGTTTGCCGAGGGAAAGCGGGTCGGGTATCCCACCTTCCCCCCCTCGATCCAGCCGGCCACACACCGATGCATTCCCAGCTGTCAGGACCAGAGATGAAGGCGACAGCAGGATAAATGATTCATCACAAGTACCAGCATGCACTGCTGAAAGTAATACTTCTTAATTAACTAGAAGAGGTTGTTACAATGTGTTGGATACATCCATCTGATGTTGTGGTGATTCTATCAACGGGTAAAATCAGACACCGTAGGTATCTACGGCGTGCTCTTCAAATCTGGATTCGTAGTTTAACATTTGAGGATTTATACTTTTTTGTTTTCTTTTCGAGAGTGAATAAGATAGATACTCATGCATTAATGAGTTAATTGTTAAATAAAGTCTTGTTCATCAAGACATTTAAAAAAAAGTCACAGTACTCATAAAAGTAAACGTTACTCAAACAAGAGGAATTTAAGAAGTCAAGCTGAGGCACGCTGCTCTCACTCACAAAGCTGTTTAGGAGAGTGTAGCTGCAATCTCTACTAAAAACAATGGTCAACAACTTTTTTTCTTATAAATTCTGTATACCGTATGCGTATACATGAGTGAGGTGTATTGATCTGTCTAGTGTCTCTATGGAAACCTCATCAGTGGGTGGGTTTACCTGCTGTGCATCTCCCAGCTGTTTAAAGCTGGCCAGTGTGGCGCCCTCGGCCCGGCAGGCGGTGTCGGCCTGACTGAAGTTCATCTTGTACCTCCCGTCTGGAGAGCGCAGGTGGAACACTCCAGCTGTGTTGGCTGAACCACAATAACCAGGTTACCTTTTACCTTAACATCAGATTACTGTAGTCCTGTACAGCTCAGTGCAACAATGTTATCTTTAAGGGTGAAAACAAAATGCAATGCATTGATTTAAGGCTGAAAATTCTACTGAAATGAAAAATTGTAACTGATTAAAATGGATTAAGCCATAGCTAAAGAAAATGCTCTGATTGGCTGTCAGTGTGTTTCCCCGGTTGTACCACTAACACTAGTGCAGTGCTCGTTGTTAACATGCCGGTTTAGAACGGGCCGAATGCTTGGCCTGTGGTGTTGCTGCTTGCAACTTTCTTAAGAACCACTCATACAAACGTCACACTCACTCACGTTTTCAAATAGGCATTTTAGTTGCATGCTTTGACATAACCACTGTGGTTATAAAGTAGAGCATGGATTTAATTAGTGGAGGTATTTTGCAGGCGGTAACGTTAATAAAGTTGTAAATTAGTAGCAGCTATACACCGAGGAAACACAGTCTTACTAATGGGGGAAAAACACACACAAGTCGCAAATAAACTCTGGTGAGATTCTGCTTACAGTTGGCTATCCGCTCGTGTGCTCGGTGGTAACGTTAGTATATCTAGCACCTATGTGACTTTAGCAGACTTTGTTCAGCATCCAAGAGACTCCTTTGACAAAAACAGTAATTTTACCTTGCAGAACATGGGAGTTGCTGGTCTACCGCGGCCTCAGATCGGTTAGTTTGTTTGTGTTATTGTGTGATTTTGGTGTTTTAAAGGGTGAGTTCAGATTCACCAAAGTCCTACAATATGATGTGTGTCTGTGTGTGATTTTGAGAGCTGCATGGCCAGAGAAATGCAAGGTAGGCTGTGAACAGGTGGATGGGGTCATAAACCTCCAGTATGTAGCTGAGTATTGTTTCTTCAGTTTCTGCTTGTGAGTTTGTCCAGGCCGGTCGTAAACTGTAGGCTCGTCACTTAACTTAAATTAGCGACCTAGAGGTCAACGTGAATAGTGTCTGGAAGAGGATTAAATTATTTTTTTTTTATTTAACTCCTCATCATCCTCGTTATCCCGCTACACTGATATTGATTATTTTAGGTGGGCCTTTCTTTTAGGTGGCTAAACGTTTTGTTGCTGCCCCCATCCACAGCAGTACAAATGCTTAGCTTCCGTGCCGGTACTACTGTCTGTTTCTTCAAACTGGGGGCATGCCGACCGCCACCTGCTGTAGGTAATACACTGACTACCTCATACGACCCCACTTCAAAACATAAGAACTATCCCTTTAACGAGTTCCATGTTTAACGAGCCCTATCGAGGTCTCGGCCTTAACGAGCTCTGGGCGTTACCTGCTGTATTCCAGCTGATTGCTTGTTGACGTTTGTTTACCAGTCCCAGAAAAATTGCTATTCAAACCTTGAACTAATAAACAACGTTCTCCATAACATCACCATGGTAACATGAATGCTATAAAAGGTCAGCTGCTATAGAATCAACAGTTACCGTAGCAACTGCAATGGATTAGGACTGTGGAGTCAAGATGGCTCCTGCTCAGCAGAGGCAACACAACACATGATTACAGTACAGCTACTGGTTCAGTCCAGATGTGTTACCATGGTAATAACCATTCAAATAAAAGTCAGTAAAGATGTATTACCATGGTAATGCAGGTCCTTGCAGATGGCCACGGGGTCGCAGCCTCCGTTGTCTTCCAGGCAACGGTCAACAGGGGGCACCAGCTTCTCCAGACACTGGACACCATTACCCAAGTAGCCCGGCAGGCACTCACACTGACGCTCGTTCTGGAGGAACCAGATTACGCAGAGATCATCAGGTTAATTCAGGTTATGTGCTGATATGTGGTTGGTCAGTGATCCTGTTTCTCCCCTCTGTCCAACTAGTTTTCTGAACCAGTATTGGAATATTATTCTATGTGTATTTAAGATATTATGTCATAAACAGGCTATACATGGAATGGTGTTACCAGGAAGAAAAAGATGTAATCAGATTACTGATATATTTACTAAAAATGGGGATTATTAGCAGGATTACAATTTTTAAATACATTTTAAAATAAAGAATGGTATACTACCACGCACATGTGCACACATTACAACACTTCACGGCACAATGGCCTCTAACGTTGAAAGTGAAAAAAAGGTTTGTTAAAAAACAATGCACGTTATTTTGTATGTAAAGCAGAAAAGGGGAACAACATCATAGTACAATGCAAGTGATGCCTTCCAGCTGTGAAAATGCTGCCATCCGTGGACTCCACATCTAATTCAGAGAAACATTTCCAGGTAGGACCAACCACTGCCTGAGTTTTTCTTTAAAAATACACTGAGCACAGGACACATTTCTTTTGTGTTTCCCCATTTTCGGTTACATCGTTATGTTGTTTTACAGAATATACATATATAAGTGTGTATTAAGTTTAAATAAGATAAGTCATCTTATTGATATTTATTTTTTATTGTTTCTATTTGCATATTTGGTATTGAGGTAATCCGAAAGTAACGGAAAGCAATCTAGTTATTCTAATATTGTGATACTTGGGTCTGGTAACTGACTACATTCACTGACAGGTAATTAGTAATTTATCGGAATACATTATTAAAGTAACTCTTCCAACCCTGCACATATGACATAATAAGAAAACTGTTTAGGCCCATTTAGTAGTTCAACTTGAGGCAAGTTGTTGCAGTAAGATTAATAGTTTTGTTTGTTGAGTTTGCTGCACAGCCACACTTTCTCTGTCCTGGATCTTGTCAAACAAAATATGACATATAAAGCTCAGGATAGACAGACATGGCCAAAACAAGCTTCTCCTCCATTTTCTACAGTGTCATCACCAGCGTTTTTCTGAAAAGTTCAGATATTTTCAATTAGAAGTGCTCGGAGCAGCTGCACAAAAAAGGCGGAGCGCTCAGAAAAAAAGCGGCATACAGTCGCATATGCTCTCTCCTCATTGGGAACAATTGAGAAAAAGCGCTCAGAAAAAACGCTATGTGGAATACGCCTATATATAATACGCCAATTTGGAAATGACCTCCGCTACAGTAAGTGTATTTCAGGGGCGGATTTAGTGATTCAAGGGCTCCAGGCAAATGCCGTCTTGCTTTATTTTTCACCCTCTCTAACCGGGAATGTTGGTATTGGCAGTGGTAGAAGTAGGCCTACTCAAAAAGTATCAACATCTATGTCATGGCAGGTGTATAGCTGAGGATCCAATGAAGCACAGAGTGTTAAGTTTGTATGAGTGGTACTCGAGAAAGCTGAAGCAGCAACACCACAGGCCAAGCATTGAGCCTGTTCTGAACAGGCATGTTTTGAACAGGCACTGCACTAGCTTTAAAGTAAAAAGATAAAGGTTTTTACTCACTGGACCAGTGAACTTGCAGGAGGCAAAGTCACTGCAGCCACCATTCTTCTCTTCAATACACCTGGAATACAAACAGACAGAAAAAAAGCTTACATTCATGTAAAATCTCCTTTGATACGGAAGAAGAGAAAACCACAGAAGCAAAAGAGGAATTTACTTCAGAGAAAATTACGGGCCACGCCTACCTGTTGATGGGCTCGCAGGAGTAGCCGTCTCCTTGGTAATCGCTGTGACAGGTGCAGTTGACGAGGAGCCCCGTCTGGTTACAGTCTGCGTTTAGGTGACAGCCACCGTTGTACTCGGAGCAGAGGTCTGGAGCTGCATAGTGTTAAATAAAATTGTCATCTGATCTGCTCATATGGCGGAATCATGTCAGAATAAATGATATTCATATTTTACTGCCAATCATTTCAGGTTCTCTATATCCAGAGCATTAATTTAGCAACAACCAACTATTGTCTATGTAAAGATATAGAGGAGTAATGTCTACCTGAGCAGAGAATGAAGTCACTCTCCCTCTGTGTGTGTTGTAATAAGAGCTTCTTTATGCTTTGTTGACATAACTGGGCCAACTGCACGTGCGTTTTAGTGCATGCGAGCGTGTCCCACTGGCTACCTCACGGCCACCGCTCTGCACTGCTCTCATACGGCGGTTACAGCTGATAACGCTGTCCCGACCAATCATAGCACCCACCCTCCGGTTCCCCTGAGGTTAATACTGTTAGCCCTGTTAGCACTCTTAGCTGCAAGGTGCAGGTTCAGCTGTCGCCATGTTGAGAGCCGTGCGGAGGCAGTAGAAATGTTCCCAATCTCACATTTAGCACCTTTAAATCTTGTGAATTGCTTAGAAAAAAAATGTCAATAAATAAAGAGGATGAAGGAAAATATATAAGGTGGCTGACTTTCAACTTTGAGGGGTATTATATCCAGATTGGGTGAACAGTGTTTGATGCGTAACAACAAATCAACGCCTGAAGTAAGTCAGTCACACTACCTTAAACCACCTGATCATGTGTTTCACTGCTACAGACCAGACTGAAGGCAAAATGTGTTTCCCCAAAACAAGCAGAAAGTTAAGCTGGCTGCCCTCCAGACCTGACAGACCATCGCAGGGAAGATACCAGCAGTCGGATGACTTTATCAAAGTTCATGTCAGCTTGTCCAGTTAACTTTTGTCCCCTAAAATTGACTGTATAATAAAATCTACAGGTCCTACACTGTTGATTCAAGGTGGATGTAAACTCCCTCAAATTAAAGCTGAAAGTCAACACTGTAACTCCATAATCACCGTTTTTTTGTGTGTGTGAATGAGAAAAAAGTCTGAAGTCATTTATTTTAGTCACAGCAGGGTCAGAGTGATCTAACATCCTGCAGCAGGTCTTAAGCCAAGAATTAGAGTTTTATACACTGTTTTCAGTTTCTCTGTCTTTTGTGGCTGCAAAGAGATTTGCAATCGTTTTTTAAAAAGTTAAACTTATTATTATTGTTATATAACACCATTACCACGCACTAGTTAGTTTGATATATCTTATTATGTTGCTACAAGAATTACTATCATCACACTGACAAAAGGCTACAGAAGTTCAGTATCTTTGGCTGGTAAATCGTCGTCTTAGGCTGCAGTACACTCACGTGGCTCTGGACTGCAGAAGGTGCCGTTCCCCTCAAACCCAGATTTACACTGACAACCAACACCTGGCACACAGTCGGCTTGAGCGTGGCACTGCCGGCACTCCTCTGGGATCGAGCCTGGACAGACAGACGGATGAGTCATCAAAGTAAATTAAAAAGGTAAACAAGACTGTTAAAATTGCAAAAAGATTTGATAGATGCAACATGTCTGTACGACTAGTAACAACTAGAACATGCATTTCTTAATGAAAATGTGTGTGAATGCTGACAACTGAAATAAATTGCAAAGAATTGCTGAAGATACAGAAATCTTAAAGCGCAAATGCATTGTACTGCACTCCTGCAAAACTGAATAGAAAAGCTGGAAGCTAAACTGTAATACTGTCAAAGGTGGAAGTTGAAATGAATTAACTTGTTTGACCGAAAGTAGTATTCGGCTGGAATAAATTAGAAAAATGATAGGAAAAGGCCCTTTGGCGTGCTGACTTCTTTTACTCTGGGGACAGACAGGAGCGCTGTATTCTGAGAGTCCTGATTGGAGCATAAGGTTTAAGGAGATCAGGCAGATAGGAAGGGGCGTGTCCATTTACAATTTAACATCTGATCTGACATGATAGGTAGCCAATGAAGGGAAGCTGAAACTGGTGTAATATGCCCTTTTCACTTAATTTTTTTATTTATTTTTTTTAGACCATGACCAGCGCCCTCCAGAAGGCGTCGCCCTCGGCGACCGCCTATATGGCCTATGCTTTAAGCCGCCAAACAAGTCAAGCTTCTCAGGCTAAAACCGTAACTCCTAGAGCTTAGATTTTTTCCGTGAGGAGTTAGGACCCTCTGATGAACACATAGTGTGAGATTTGTGTGTAGTGTCGAAAATGAGCTCATGGGAGCAGTTTAGATAACTTGTACTTTTTGCTCTCTTACAGAATAGAAAGGTCAAAGTTAACATGGGTCCCTATGGGGGGAACGATTGGAGCTCCTGTCGCTTTCAGGCTTTTATAGCCAAATGTGTAAGTTCGACTGACTCCATAATAATATGCCTGCAACCAGCACAAGATTTCCAACATTTAGACCAGAAATTATGTATGAAGAGTGAACATTGTGGGAATGGGAGCAAGTTTAAAACATTTTTTTTTCAGAAGATTTTAAAGCTCCTCTCCACTCTAGCCCTGAAGTCACTCTTGCTGAGAACATGAAAGGACGGGGTGGCAGAGAAATATAAAGGGAGGTGTGGCTGACGTGCCCATTAGTTTTGGTCTGAGATACTGATGCTCTAGTGCGACATCTAGTGGTTCTGAACGTCATGCTGTACATTGAACCTGTAAAATTGAAAATATATATTTTTGAGGGGTTTTCAAAGATTGAGGTCTTCAGTAGGAACCAATGGGTTTGGAGCTGAGAGCCACAGACAAAGTAGGGAGGTCAGATTGAGAGAGAAACATTGTTGGTTTTGGTCTTTTCATGGGATTTGTTGACAGTAAGAACAATACAGAATAACACCAGCCTTATCCTTTAAACATCCTGGACTGACTTTAATCAATTGCATTCAGGTCCTTACATTCAGGAAGGAAACTCACCTATATCGATCTGGCACTGATCACCCTTCCAGCCCGCGTTACAGACACACTGTCCAGAACCTTCAATGCCTTCATCACACCTTCCCTGCCGCCAACAGCTGCAGACTGAAAGAGAGAGAAAAACATGCCTCGACATCTCTGACTGATCATTTAAAATGATCTCACAATAGAGTTGTGACGATGGAGGAGTTACTTCAGAGGTTCCTGCAGTAACATGTTTATTTTCTCCACAGACAATGTTAGGTGATGGACAGTTGGAGCTCTTCGATCGACGTGAAACTTTCTTGGTTGAATCAACAGCACAAAAGATGAACAACTGTGTTGGAAAAGTTCTGTAAAAGTCAAAAGGTAGAAGCCAATGAAGGAGGGAAGTTAACTACAACTCCAATCATGGAGCTTTGAATTCTGTTGAGTGCTCTCTGCTAACGATGAGCAGAAACCTGATGAAACATTCAGCAGTTTAAATCAGTTCGCTTTCTCCTTCTGGATCAGTTTGGGATTAATTCAGTAACCATGGCGACAGGTTTTGTTCCTCACTGCAACAAACGAAGCGTTTTGAATTCGCCAAAAGCTCTGATTCACTTCTCTGACTGGCTTCTTCTCTTGTGTTGATCAACACTGAAATTGATCATTAGGAATCATTGAGAAAAAAACCTCTGAAGCCGAAACAGAAGATGATCAGCAGCTGTTCTGCTGGGTGACTCTGAGTGAAGACAGCTGGCAGGTTTGTCCTCAGCTGGAAGCACACCCAGCTGTGTGATGGTGAGTGTGGAGCGTTGCTATGGCGACAGACTGCAGGAGAGATGCTCGGGGTGAGACTGTCTGTTGACCAGAATTTTTTTGGGGGGGTGGGTTGGTACTAAAAACACATTAATCAAGGATAAAGAAAAGTTCTCATGTCCTCTGTGGTCTTATAGCAAGTAGGCGATTTGTTCATTTTTAACAGGGGGGACGGAGCTATACAGTACGGTGGCTATATAAACAGGGGAAAAAAAGTTTGGAAACTTGTGTTTGGTGGATTATTTCTCTGTTGTTACGATGCTAATGGTCATTGTATTTTACATCGTTGGAAAGCCTGTTTATTTACCTTCACAATGATGTCCAACTTGTAAGGATCATGCATTTGTGGGATGAGCAGCACAGCTGATTATGTGGGTAGCGACCAAGAAAAATTTGCCAAAATGCTCTGCCAATGGTAAAAAGTGTATTCTCGTAAGGCTACCAGGAAGCCTGCAATGACTGCCCTTCACCATCAGGCCCGTTTGACTGGTGTCGACAACACAGACAACGGAACCTGAACATGTGGGGGAATGTCATGTTCAGTGATGAGTCCAGGTTCTGTCTGCAAAAGTTGGATGGCAGGGTCAAAGTATGGAGATGACGCGGAGAACGCTATGCTAACCACATAATCAGCTGAGCTGCTCATCCCACAAATGCATGATCCTTACAAGTTGGACATCATTGTGAAGGTAAATAAACAGGCTTTCTAACGATGTAAAATACAATGCCAGTTAGCACTGATACAACAGAGAAATAATCAGCCAAACGCAAGTTTCCGAACTTTTTTTTTCCCAGTTTAGTTTTGAGAATATTATATATCCAGTATGAAACTGACAGAAGGGCGGGACTCAGAGAAAAAGTCAGAATTACAAATCCGTCTGCTACTTCAGCACCCACCACACACAGCGCAATGGATTTATCAATGCACGGCACAGTTAGGCTACTGATGTTTCAGAGCCACGGTCGGGGCCATAGATTCACATAAAGGATCAATGAGTCAGGCAGACTAGACTAGCATTTTGGTCATTTTGCTAACAACATCCCCCCTCATATCGCCTACTGCCTATAACTGTATTGATAATTGACACTTCCTAAGTCCCCACATTGCACTTTGTGTTCCAATAACAGCTGAGCAAGCTTGGAACCCGGCAGTAACTTTGATCAACTTTCCCTTTTCCTGTTGTTCTTAGATATGCTATGTCTGTTCAAAGGCAAGGTTACTATGTCAGTCACATTACATTGGAGTCACAATCTTCACGGACACATTACACTGTACATAGTCACAGTTACTTCATTTTGTGTTGACTTTGGCGGTCTCTGTGGACAAAAGCGGTAGTGTTTCGGAGCACCAGAGTCCCTTTAGAAAACCTCTCATTTTACTGCAGCAGGGTCAGTCTGCCCCGCTCAGTCCTGGTGCTAGTTCCTTCCGTGCCTCCCTTCCCTCTAGTGGGTCCAGCAATGCGGCTTGGGCCTCCAGCAGCGTGTTGTCAGTGTTGGCTCCCAGCGGGGACCACCTCCTGCCAGAGCTCTGACTGCAGGTCGCTGCCGGAGGCCCAGCTGGAGTCTGAACTGAAAGAGTTTCTGGTGAACCTGTATGATTTTGTCTTATTTCATTCATTTTTTTTGTATTATCTCTGCTTCGTGCAGCCCCGAAGGAACATTTGGTGTTATTTATTTTGATATACACAATGTCTAGCATCCCAACGGGAAAAGTTACCTGAGTAAAGTTTCTCATCATCAATATATCCTTCAATTGCATACTCTAGTCCTTGCTGTCGCCCAGAAACTAATAATACACACTGTGCCACCCGGCTGAACGGAACCGGCGTCTCCATGTTTCTTTTTGTCAAGCTTGTCCGACCTAGCAACAGTAACTAATGGGGGCGAGACTTAGGATCAGTCAATTGTGCGTTAAGCGGTGACAGCTAACCCTTGCCTCCTCAAAAATGGAACTACACAATCGAGGCTACGGAGGTATCATGTGGAGACAAGAACTGTGATTGGTCAGCACGGCCTGCTTTGTGTTTCTGAGATTGTCAAAGTGAATATAACATGAAACAAGTTGAAGAAAGGAAATCTGCTCCTTTTCTCCTTTCTCTGCTCCACTGCAAACCTCCTACTCGCCGTCTCTAACGCCACTCACTACGACTGCACAGCGGTAGCCTCATAATACAACAATAATAAAACAGTTAGTCGTTCCAAATGTTTTTAAGCTTGTTCTTCCATGGCATATTTTGGACTTGCAGATGTTACGTGTTACAAATTGTGAGCTTTATGTCTTCTTCACTCACGTTGAAGAACTTCCATACCGACGACATACAGTAATGTGTGTCTGTGGCTGTACTGTGTAAGCAACGTGCATGTTGTGTGTGTGTGGCTGTGACGTTGCTACCTGTACAGCAGTTTGTGTGACGTAAAACCATCATATGTGTGACACGTGTGTAAATTTGACCGGCAAAAAAGTGGCCATCGGTCATGGCCGATGGATCGGTGCATCTCTAGATGAAAGTAACGGTCAGTTCTGGCTAAAAGCGAGAAGCTAGTATGTGAATATTGTGAACATTTGTCTTTGCTAATAAAAAACAAGAGCGAGGAGATGTAAAAGGTTTGAATATTAGAGAATCTGAATATTTATCAACCTTTTAAAAGCTAATACATGATGCTAAAAACTAATATATTCATATCTTATGATCATTTTGCTGTGAAAACTGTCCACAGAGAATCACGTTATGTTATTGTGGTATTTTCGTCTGAGAGGAGGATCTCACAAACACAGTCTAACATTTAAGTTTTGACTGAAATCAAAACAGTTTCCTGTTTTTGGTTTACCTGTGCAGTTGGGGCCGTAGTGCCTGTCAGCACACAGTTCGCAGGCTTTTCCTATGAAACCGTCATGGCACCTACATTTTCCTGAACCATTCGTACCATCGTCGCAGTCACCGTGGTTACCACAAGGGGCCTCCAGACCACCTGGACAAACTGAAACACACAGGGAAGGTGTGGAGTCAAAAAACACCAAGAGGACAAACAAAAGAGACACACTGTGACTGGGCTTCAAACCAACTGCTTTTTCTCGTGGCTGATATTTTGATTTGTCAAATAAAGGTGTAACCAGAGGTGGAATGTAACTAAGTACATTTACTCTAGTACAACAGCTACGTACAAATTCAAGGTACTTCTGTAATTGAGCCTTTTCTTTTCATGCCACTTTATACTTACTCTACAAATTAAGATTTTTGCATAACATAACATATTAAAAGCTAATAAAATAGTGTTTTGCTATTAATCAAACTAGCCAACAGTTTTTAGTAAAGCTGAAACAATTAGTTGATGAATCAATTAGTTAATAAATATTTTGATAATCGTAATTTTTCATAAACATTTCATGGTCCCAGCTTCTCAAATGTGAGGATGTGAGGATTTTCTTTTAAATCATTTAAATGCATTTTTAATAATGTTGAGGTTTGGACTGTTAGTTGAACAAAACAAACATTGTGAAAGTGTTACTTTGGGCTCTGGGGTCATTTTTCAGAATTTTTACAAACCAATTAATCGATCAATCAGCAGATTGATTTATAAGGAAAATAATAATTATTTGCAGTTTTATAGCAGGTTATTTTAAAGGGACTATTTGTAACTTTCAGAAATGCTTGTTAACAGCGACACCTGTAGCCGTGAAATCAACGAAAGTCAGCGTCAGGCTCGCGCTTGTGCTCGCTCTAAATATACCTGAACGAGCATCGCTCAAAACAGTGAGGCGACACACGTCAGCTAAAAGCACGATATCACTCTATATTTCAGCTGCTTGGCAGTAATGTTAGCTGACCAGACAAAGGTCTCTCCATGAACATGATTTAGATTTGATTTTAGTGTTGGCTTTTCCTGCCTCAGCGCAGGCTGATGCAGCGGGGCTCAGGGAGACACCGGCACCCGGTCGGTAATGAGACGGTAACGTTACTCGCTGAGGAGCTCCGTCA
>CAKAOH010020707.1:0-18417 GCA_916701665.1 Sebastiscus tertius
CAGACATTGTTTAGACTTTTGTTTTCCAACATTTTTCAAACATTTTTTTTTTTCAATTTGTTTTTTCAGACATTTTTCAGACTTTTTTTTTTAGTTTATTTTTTTTACCTTTTTCAGACATTGTTTAGACTTTTGTCTATCAAATAAAGGCAAAAAGATAAAAAATAATCTAAAACTTACTACTAATAATAAGTAGTATTGTTCGATTTATTATTCTAGATGTTTACTTTACTTCGTAGTACAGGCCTCTGGAGACCCGTGTTCGAGACTGTTGTTGACCGCTGTTTTGTTACGTTAGTGAGGATTGTCACATGTTTTTTATTGACGTTTGTGACGTGTTTTCGTAGTTGTTTCCGTACGTGTTTTACTTTGTTTACGTCAAGCACCCCAGGAAGAGCGCCAGTCGTTCTGTAGTGGTCAGACGGCGATACTACACCTTCTGTGTCTGTCACATGATGTCATTGGGCCTAAAAAGCGGTTTTCCCCATAGACTTACGTTGGGTAAGAGACGTCTGTAGCTCAGCGGATCATTTTTTTAGAGGTGAATCAACTTCTCAGTACGAACACTCTAATAGCCCTTATTTAAATCATTAAGATCTTAAAGTAGCGGACGCTACTACGCATGTTCCATGTGCCCAAGATCCGGGTACTTTTCCAGACGGAGGCCGAGTCATTTTGGCTTCATGCGCCACTGAGCAACTTTCAACGGGGCCCCGCCTCCAACGCTGTATCCAGTTCTCTTTATACATCTATTGGTTTACGTACTTATTTTAAGCCCAACCATGATGTTTTCCCTTACCTTAACTAAGTGGTTTTCTTGCCTAAATTTAACTGCGGACGTTTGCGTTGCGTACAAAGGACATTTACGTCGTCATGACGGGCCCAAAGTCTGTGTAATGTCGTCGTATTCATAAGCCTTCCCACTTTCATCCTCAACACGATCACATCCCCAGAGCAATACTCCCAATATTAACTTCTCAGTGTTTTCATGATGCAAATGCAAAGCAGGAAGGGCATAAACATATCAATTATTAAACAGGCTCATGTGTCATCAGCAGAATGCCCGACTGTGGATATCAGCTTTCATTTCATACAGTATATGAGTCGGCCTGCAGGACCTCTCTCAGCTGGATATTAACTTTGTTTCTTTTATTGCAGCCGTATATCAATATTTAAAAAGTGAGGAGGCAAATATCTTTACACTCACTTGGCCTCGTTATATTTCATCGCTTTGTTATGAATTCTTTATGAGATAATATGATCAGAAACGCTGAAGAACGCACCTGGAAGTAAACAATCGCAGCTCTGGTTTCATTCATGTCTGTGTTTAGAGAAAGGAAAGCTGTGAGATTCATTCAAATAACAAAAGCATGACAATTTGGTCTTTGGGCTGCACCTTCCAGTTTGATTAAAGTGTCTTGGTTCAGTTCTGTGTTTATTTCCTCGATGGAACTTTTGTTTCTGCTTCAATTTTTATTCTACTTTCATTTTCAAACACAACTTTTGCTACGTTAATGTCTAACGTCAACACTACTTCAGCGTTTTTGAGCCCCTAAAACGGAGACGTTTGAAAGCGCTGCTTATCCCGTTTTAGTTTTGAAACCCCAGGGTCGTGTTTCAGTCTGGACGGACAGAAACGGAGACCTTTACAAACGATGACACAGACGCCCATGTTCGCTTCCTGATTGGGTCTCATCAGTCATGACGTGTCCTTCCCTGATTCGTCACGTGGACCTTTTCACAAACGACATCAGCCTCGACCCCCAGCGGTTCATTTCTACCTGGATAACCAGTTACAAGCGTTGCTGAAGTTGTGCTGTCAAATTCTGCATTTTATAATATTACTACTACCTACATGCCCAGGAGGAAAGCTATTATTAGAGCGCTTTCACACCGACTCGTGCATGTGAACATGTCATGTGATATGAGTTTTCAGGCGAGGTAGTACGGACGGAGATTCATTCTGAAACGGCTCTAAAACGCATCGCCTGGAAGGAGATCATTTTCATTTTAAAATGAAAGTGTATCAGTGTGGAGTCAACTCGTACAATTTTGACGACTAATCGATTAGTTGATTTAATCAAGTTTCTCCACAAAGAATCACAGAAAAGCACCACTTTAAATCTGGTGTTTACCAGAGATGTGAGCAGTGGTGGCATTGTCACATGTCTGAAAGGACCTTCAGTGACTGAGAGACGCAGAGAGAAATGGAGAGAACTAAAAGACAGAAATACTCAAGTTTAACATCAAAATGCTGTTGCAGTGTACTTATTATGTTATTTTCACTCTTTTAAAGTCACCAGAATGAAGGAAACAAAGTCTCTGAAACTGAAATTTTTCACTTCTTCCCTTTTTTTAAAGTCTCAAGGTTGGCGAGTATGGTTCGGCCTGCTTTCCGTAACTCGAAGCGGAGTCCACTGTAACAGAGCTATAGCTCGAGGTTCGTCCATTAACATCTTCCTCTTCCAGCTGAAAGTAAGTTCTCATCCTTGTGCTCTCCTTTGGGAGCAGCGCAGCACTCAATCAGCCCCAGCGTGACGCTGGACTATGGCGAGAGTTCAAAGCAGCGCTCGGCCTCCGCATCGCCCAGAAAGAGTCTGTCCAATCACCTCTGTGTCCCGCCGCCTCCCTCGCTGGCATCTGTCTTCTTTCCATATATCACAGGTGAGCGCCGGCCATAAAGGGGATTACTCTGCGGGGGAGACGGTGCATCCATTTCCACCATTAAACCCGATTCAGGTGCTGCCTCTCCATAGGCATCCGGTGAGTAATGGATCCCCTCGTGCCTCTCGCTGCCCTCTCTTATCTACTGTCCAGCCCGGAGACGCTCGCTGACTCACTCAGACAGAAAAGACACAGGCACGCACTCACTTACTCAAACACTTAGTCACTTTTAGTCTCCGTCTGGAGGCTTTCTGGAGCTTTATACCGCACATCAGTGTTCAAAAGAGGGTATTTTGGCTCATGACCCATTAAGTGACGGATTGGCCTCTGCACCGTAACACGTCCTTCATCCCCCCGTCCTCCAGGGACTCGTGGAGACGTAATGCGCCCTCCAGAATTTTGCCATAAAGGCTTTGTGTTTAATCATCACTTTCTTTTACAGATTTCCTTTTTCAAATAAGAATAGAGGTCCAACTTTGCCGTGGGTGTCTGTGTGTTGAGTAGCTGTGAGACCACGTTGGACAGCCGCTAACGCTTCATTGGTCTCACAGTGCTAAAAGCCCCCCATGTCACAGGGCCGCGTCTAAACACAGGAATGATTTTCACGGCTGAGAGGGCGACTCTCTCTCTCTAAAGGAGCGTTAGTGGTGGAAGAAGAGACGGAGGAACTGCTGAGTTTGACTGTAACTCACAGAGAGAGGACGGGGAAATAAAAGGATACGGTCTCATCAGGTTTCAACCTTCCAGACTGAAGCAAACATTTTAAATGAAGTCCACATCTGAAAGCAGATTCTAGTGAAAACAGAGGAGTTTAAAGTGTTTCTCTAAACTATTCAGACATAAATGCCTTTTAAATAAAGCTTTGGATATTAATTACATTCATCAAAACATAATCCTAAAAGTCTACTTCTTCTTTCTGTCTTCTAAAGTTTTTCTCTTAGGAAAGACTTTGAAGTGTTTTAAGTGTTTCACGTATTGCCAATCAACTCTGTCTGCTACTAAATTACGTTCCCATACAACTAAACTAGATTCTCAATTACGTTTTCAGTTTTAAACACGTGTTTGACGTTGTAAATTGAAACAAAACAACAAAAGCACAACAATACTTTGTTAGGTTTACTAAAAACACTATCATGATTAAAATAAATCAACGTTGATTTTTAGTTTGTCATCCCAACTCGTCACATGCCGCCCTTTTGTCACTTTATTTTCAGCATAAAAACCACTCTAGTTAATGTTAGGAAGGTACGACATGGTTGTGGTTAAAATGATTACATTTGTAAAGTGAAAATGAAACTGAACGTCGTTGAACATGGGACACGAACGAACAGCTGATTGTAACGTGATGCACGGGACACGAACAGCGGTCTCCTGATGAAAGCCCTGTGTTTGTTGGATTTCATCATCTTTCAAAATATGCATCAAGTTTGAAATAGTTTTACAAAAGTAGCAAGTAGCACTGGTGATGATCCACTGCAGTGTTGATGAGTAGATGTTCTGCAGGTGTGCAGCTTGTAACAGGTGAATCAGCTTGGCAGCAATCAGAGAGCCAGGAGAGAGAGAGAGAGAGAGAGAGAGGAGGAGCCACGCCCACGAAAACACACACACAGAGACAGACAGACAGACGACGGGGAAACAATCTGGAGCACGGCCACAACAGTGACGATGATTGTCATTAATTAGAGCTTAGACAGCAAAATGACTTTCTCTTCTTTGCTATCATTACATTTTTAACCTCTCTCTCTCTCTCTGTCTCTTTCTTCCACGCCGCCGTGTGCCAAAAATCGTGCGAGCATTTTGGCGCTTTCCGTAAATTTCCTGTCATGTTTTAATGAAGCCATAATTATCATCAATGTAAAAGACGCTTATGTCTTAATGACAAACATTAGCAGACAGAAATGTTGCGTAACCCGTTGCCTGTAAAGAGCTTTACTTCGGTGATTTGCTGTACCAGAGTGGTTAGAGGGGGTGTGAATTGGAAGTTGTCTTTCATGTGCGTGTAAAAGCAGTAAGATAGTGTGAATCATCCCACCGATCAGCCTGTGATAAGACAGCCGGCATGGAAAATACTGATGATAATGACATAATTGTCTGACAGTAACAATCCCCAAACTAAAACCTTGGCAAAGGCTGCCTGTTGCTTGGAAATCCTGTAACCTACGGCAAGTCTCACCCTGTGTCAGAGCGCCAGTCAAACGTGTCTGAAATCCACTCACTCGTGCTGAGAGCTTCATTTAAAGACACTGAGATGGAGTAATCCCAAACATCAGGTAATGTGAAAAGGCTGAGATGAAGTGCTGTCATCGAGGGGTCGCCTGTTACACGCACGCCGTCTGTCGCATGATGTCATGTCTGTGAACGCGGCTGTGGTCCCCCAACATGGAAAAACACTGGAACTTTCTGGATATCCTGCCAGCACTGAATCAAGTGCATTACGCCGAAATGTATTCCCACAAAGCACATACAGTGCACACAGACGTTTTGTGGTGCCCA
The DNA here is from genome assembly GCA_916701665.1 of Sebastiscus tertius. Classification (NCBI taxonomy): domain Eukaryota; kingdom Metazoa; phylum Chordata; class Actinopteri; order Perciformes; family Sebastidae; genus Sebastiscus; species Sebastiscus tertius. Next base: position 5,158 of record CAKAOH010020707.1, read on the forward strand.
AAGGTGAAGTGAACCTGTGGTGTGTGTGTGTGTGTGTGTGTGTGTGTGTGATGACGTAAGGAAACAATGATGGCAGAGCTCTGAAATGAAACTACCCGGGCCATGTGTTTGACATGAAATGTCCCCAATAGTCTGACAAATGTCCTACTGGACCGAAAGCCCATTTGTCCGCTGCCATGTCTCTTTAAAATGACGTTCCCATACAACAGAACTGCATTGTGAATTACATTTTGAGGGAAACATATTTTGATGTATCACAAATACATTTATAATGACACTCCGCGGAATCCACGTAGAGGAGGTGGATGGATGGATCCAACAAACACAGGACTTTCACCAATGAGACCAATGTTTGTGTCCCGTGTGAAACTGAAAGTCAATGGTCTTTTATTTAAAGGGACTGTTTGTAACTTTCAGAAATGCTTCTTAACAGCGACACCTGTGGCCGAGAAATCAATGAAAGTCAGTGTCGAGCTCGCGCTTGCTCGCTCTAAATATACCTGAAGGAGCATCGCTCTAAACAGTGAGGAGACACACGTCAGCTAAAAGCACAATATCACTCTATATTTCAGCTGCTTGGCAGTAATGTTAGCTGACCAGACCAAGGTCTCTCCATGAACATGATTTAGATCTGATCTTAGTGTTGGCTTTTCCTGCCTCAGCGCAGGCTGATGCAGCGGGGCTCTGCAGCGTGTCTCCCTGCTCTCTCCGCCCGCAGCACCCGGTCGGTAACGAGATGATAACGTTACTCGCTGAGGAGCTCCGTCACTTCACAAGACACGGGAAACCTCTGTTGGTCTGAAGGAGCTGCAGCAGTTATTTCTGACCAAACGTCCACTGAACATTCACTAGATATTCTCAGAGCTAAACTAACTCTTCTGCAGTGTGGAGTGAGCGCGCGTTCACGTCTAGAGGTGGAGTGAGCTGAGCGAGAACGCGTGCTGTCTGAGTGAAGGCGAGCAGGCCGAAGAGGAGACAGCCGCTCATGTGTGGTCCAACAAACACTGGACTTTCAACCAGGAGACCCGTGTTTGAGACCAATGTTGATACTGGCGTTTTGTTTTATAAATGACGTTAGTGACGTGTTTTCTGCAGTAGTGTTATGTTGTTTCCGTACGTGTTTTACTTAGTTTACTTTCTTATTTTAGGCCCAACCATGACATTTTCAGTTAACCTAACTAAGTGGTTTTCTGCGGACGTTTGCCGTACAAATGACACGCAAAGATGCGTACTCATGACACGCAGAATGTCTGTGTAATGTTGTGGTATTTATATACGCCTTCCTGTGAGGCTGGGTTGGATATTCTTCCCCTAAACCTAACTAATCTCGCTCCTCATGCCTAAACCTAACCAAGCAAACCAACGAAGGCAACGAGTGATGAAAGGCAGAGTGGTGGGTCATGTCTTCGTAAGTAGGAAAAAGTCCCATGAGGTCATTCTGCATAATAATCAGCCATGTGCAGCTGTTTGTTGCACGGAGAGTTTGTAAATTTGGAGCAATGGGTCTTTGTTTGCTTTCGGTATAACCGGCTGTCGGACAAATGGGACATTTTTCAGACTATAGACCGTTTCAGTGGGTCCATGTTTACTTCCTGTCAACTTATGACATTCACATAAACTACAACAGGAAATAAACTGGGACACATTTGGAATGTTTATAAAAGTGAAATGGTCTTTAGGGGTTTTGTAATAATGAGCCGTCAGGCTACAGAACGGGTTAAATTATTCCTGCATGAAACTCAGTCTATTCCTTGTTCCTGGTCGTCACTCCGGTTGGGTCACGTTTGATCCCGGCTGCCACTCCAGTTTAAAGTCGTTCTCTTTGAAAGGCTTCTGTTTTTTCTCCTGAACATTCCTGTATCACAGGTAAACAGTCGTAGTAAAGTACATCTCCTGGTTCTGGAGCACAACATCTTTGATGCCTGCAGTAGAAAGCAGCAGACATTGTCTCTCGGGGCTCCCATTATTCATCAAAGACCTCCAGCAGAACCATAACCTCGCTGGAACAATACACAAGCAGAGTTGAGGCAAAGGCTTCTGGGAGTTTGTCTGAACACCTGAAATAAGCAGGCAGAGCGCAGGAATGGGAAATTCCCATCTCGTCAGCGAGGCACGGCGATGTATCCTGAGGGTTGCAGGGAGCACCTCGTAGCGTGTAATTACTGGACTGGAACATAGAGTCGGTTTCAGCGCTCAGACCCCACACACCGTATCAGCCTCACCGCAGAGATGAGACGACGAGACGCTCACTGTGAGCGACAGATGAAGGAAGTGTTGGTAAAATAGCTGCTGACTTTCTGACTGTATGTTATATTCATGAGTGTGACTTACATTCGTTACTAAAGAGCAACACGGGACTCATTCACAGTTACAATATGTATAGAGTACATTTCCCACAGTCAATGTATAGTACAATACAATTAAAAGCAGTTTATGTACTTTCATGTTACTTTCCACTGTTAATTACTTATCACATGCATGTTAAAAAATGACACTTTTTAAAGGCAAATAACAAAAAATGTGATGTGCAAACATGAAAAAAGTTTTATTCATTTGAATAAACAAAGTGCAAACATTTATTTGTTGAGAATAATGAATGTTTTAGAACTTTTTTATTGCAAATAACTACAAAAAAGCACAAATGACCATCAGCCATCATTCAGAGCTGTGAAATAGCTCCAACCATGCTCCTCTTTCTTCTGTTGGAGTAACTAGTCTGGGAGTGCGCCGCTGCGTTACGCGTTTATTGTTTGAATGCACACAACATCACAACAGCAGTGAGAAGTAAACGGTAAAACAGATTATTGTTTTCACAGACAGTTCTACTCGTTGATAAAATAGAAATGGGTGTAGAAGAGAGAAACGGATCCCTTTTTCTTTATTGATCCTATCCTATGTCTTCAAACGAGACGCAGGTATCGGTAGTATCGATGTTTTCGGGGACCTGTAGCTCCAAGTCTGAACATTTCATTTTTCTTTTCCCCTCTTCTGTCGTTCTGCTTACTGTGTTCTTGGAAAGGCAACATGTATACTTTGCCACATGGATAATTGCAATCAGGCACAAAAAAAAGAGGGAAAATTGCACTCAGCTGCAAAACTTTATGGCGTGTTTATTTATGGGAGAAAAAAAAATGACATTTGAGTTTGTAGTTCTATTTTGTTTGACATCTTTAATATTACTTCCAGACAGTTTCCTTTCTGCGTGTTTCAGGTGATAAAAAAAGAAGAGTAACATTCACGCGGCACACTGAAATAATGATAAAACAGAAACCACATCAAGGGTTATTTAGATCAGAAGTTAAACGCTTCAGCCTATTTGGGTTTTTCATACTGTCCACTGAATGTGGACAAAATGCTGTTAGGAAACAGAGGAGCCCACCTGTCTTTAACTCTGTGGACTAAGAGCAGACACCAGCAGCAGTAATGTAAAGCAGAGAGGCGACCGGTTCAATAGACACAAACTGGAGAAAGAATCTGAAGAACGTCCACAATGTTATTGCCTTTAACTTTTAAGAGCACGTGGAGGTTTAGTTGGCGACGACAGGAGCTGTGTTTGTGTATCTTCCTCTCTGACTCGGGGCCAGACAGCGGGGACATCATGACATGTATGAGACGTGACTGGATGACAGACGCTAACGGCGGCACCTTGTGTAAACACGCCCATTGAAGACAGCGTCAGTCAACACCCCAGATTAGAGCTCGGGCTATTAGTCAAGTCAGGAATCCTTCATCTCTCCTTCAACACAACTTCAGCACTAATTGAAGCGCCGGCGGACTGAAGTGACCCGCCGACAAACAAAGCCATAACTCTGAATTATGACAGATTATCAGATGGTGATGTATTAAAGCCGAGTAACTTTGAGATAAAAGTTTTAACGAGGAAGCGCTCCGTGGAGAGCAGACCGAGGCCAGACAGTTAGCCTCGACTTTCACAGCCGTGACAGAATATTTATGCAAAGATAGCCGTGGTTTGGACTGACGGCTGACGGCTGACGGCTGACGGCGGCGCCACAGGAAACATCACAGAGTCAACAGGCTTCTTCTACATCAGGCCCTGAATGTGCACGCCAAATGTCATGCCAGTTGGGACATCTCTACCAGCAAAAAGCATTTTACAGTAAAGTAATAAAAGATGGATTGAGGCAGGTGATTGCAGAGGATGTGGGGAAGATCAGATCGTAGTGATTGAGCTCTGAGCAGCTAAACGAGAGCTTCTGGCTAATGTCATTCATTCACTAGCGCTATCCATCGCACGGCACACATGAAGCCTAACTACTTCACTTGTGTCTTGTATTGGGAATTTTTGCAGCGAAGAGAATAATAGAAGTCGTTGGACTCAGTGTGTAACATTTGGTAATTAGCAGTAAACACAACGTACAGCTGAGGCTGATGGGAACGTCAATAGTTCTGCAGTTATTTGGTGATAAACTAAAGTCTTCTGAAAAAGTAGCATACTTGAAGTATACTTAAGTAAAATTCAAGTATACTTTATATTGTAAGTATACTAATATCAATGTACTAGTAGTATACTTGTAAGTGTACTACTTTAATACTTCTTGGGACTAAATTGGCTCACTTATTAGTTTATAAAAGTGTACTTTAAGAATAGTAAACGTTGAGTACACAACTAGTTGTTGTATTTTGTACTGCAACTATACTACAACTTATGTTATGAACTTATAGGTATACTGTTAGTTTAATAGTTCTATACTTTTTAGTTTATGAAAATACACTTTAAAGTTCTCTCAGTAAACTAGTTTAATCGTTTTTATACTGCAAGTATACTTGTATATACTTGTAGCCCACTTATTAGTTTATGAAAGTACACTTTGTATACTTTAACTTATAGTACTTTCTGTAGGCCTATAAGGCAAGAATACTTAATTATACTTTTATTAAGTATAATTAGTAATTTAGCCAAGTATACTTAGACTTTTCTGTATACTTGTCAGTATGAGCAAAGTATACTTAAGTATATCTCTGATAAGTACATAAAAGGTAAACTGAAAGTATACTCTCTTATTTTAAGTTTAAAAATCGAATTAGTAAGTAAATAGGGTGGATGAAATCAAGGCAGTGTGATGGAGCACTGCACGATATGAACAAAATAGGCGATTACGTTGTTGAATGTTGCGATAACGATATTACTTGCAATAAATAAACAGATATTAAAGTGTACTCAGTTCAGTACTTGGAAAATTACAACAAATTACTTGTTGAATTAAAAGAAATCAGAGGAAATTATTTCTAACATTCTTTTATTGAACAATTTCAACATTTAACATCAAAAGCAGAAATCAAAAAATAATGATTTGGCTTAGCCATTGGTATGTTTTTATCGATAAGGCCATTTTGGGTAGACTCTCCTGTTATTTATTTATCCGTCTTTCTAACCAGAAAACATGGATATTATTATGGGTTACGGTCTCAGGACACGATGCTTATGACGGCTCCCAGAGTTCAGACTGAGATGGGAAAGAAGGCCTTCATGTTTTCTGCACCATCTGCATGGAACAGCCTGCAAAATGTACTTAAACTCCAGGACCTATAGTCACTCTCAATGAATTTAAAGGCATGGTGAAATCTATGGAAACAGACTCTACCGATAGTTGCACTTGTTTTGATTGAAATAGGATTACATGGCTTCACTGCACCTTTACGGTTTGGAACCTTTGAGCTGATCTATTGTTTTTTTAATGTGTGCGTGTATGAAACTGTTTGTACTGAAACCTGGTTAAATAAAGGTTAATGAATAATGAAATGATTTAACGACATTTTAAAGAGCAGTTTTCTACTGATCAAGTCAAAACAATCCCTGAGAGCAATATTGCAATCTTTGGCGATATAGTGCATCCCTATAGTGATCAGCATCTGGTCTGTGTGTACTACATGAAGTCTGACTACGTCTCCAGAGACTCTCTGAGATCCACGCTGTCTAAGAACAGCTGTTTTTTTTAAGAAGTGCCAAAACTTTCCTTCCTGGCAGCCTTAGAGACTGACTGAATGACTGACTGAATGAGCATTCAGGAACTGTGTGGAGCATTCACGTTTGTCTCTGATGCTAAAAGAAGACGCAGCCTGCAGCTAACTGCTGCTGTGTTATTACTGAGTGAGAAAGAGGAACGGGGATGATGTCATCTGACAGAAGAAGAGGTGATGCTCTCATCTCATCTCGCCACACATCACACATCCACCAGCGTTTACAGAACCTCCATGCTGTTGTTTTCCCGGGTAATTCCCCTCTCGGTGTGTGAGTGTTCCGCTGCATTTCAGTTTTTAAATCTGACTGCCAGATTACACGTTTGAATGTCGAGCTATAAAATCATGCGGGTGGCTGCAGACAGGCTGTGTCTTGAGTAATGTGGCGTTCACAACCTCTGCAACTGTCAGCGGGGCGAGTGTTTGTTAGGACAGGCAACTCAAAAACACGTTCACAAACACTGTGTGGATGATGATGTCATCGCAGCGACCACAACCACAGGCCAGATGAAATGATATGAAGAGGTTCGCTGAGCTTATTTTGATTTTCACTAACAACAAAGATGGTTTGGGAGCGTAAGCAGCAGGTACAGTATGGAGGACATACAGTACATAAATACAGGATGGTGGTGGAGTCTCAGGCTAAAAAGTGCACATGTGATTCCTATTGTTCCGTCTCACAGATCCGTTTTCACTCGTGGACCTACAGCTGGAGCTGCAGAAAGTGAAATCACCCGTTTTATGTATTTCTAGGTAGTAAATGAAACCTCTCTGTGGAGGGTTTTATTGTGTAACTCGATGATTTGCTGAAGGAGCCAAATAGCGGTTTGAGATCTTTCTTAACAGCTTCAACTGAGACAGAAACACTGTGTGAAGCTGACTGGATAGTTTAAGGAACAGGATCGAAGATGGAAACAGGAACACAGATGTCTTATATTTGATGTATTTAACGTACGAGTAAAGAAGTTTATTAATACAATACTAGCATGACCACTCCAGTTATTTCTGGGTGAAAATTCATTCTGAAGTTTATCTGAAGTTAATTTAAGTCTTCAGAAGTCAAAACTAAATGAAGTAGGTATCTCCCCAGCTTACAGTCTTAACCTCTTTCACCCGACCGACCCGTTCTTCTGAGCTGTGTGTTAAAACACTGCCTTCATAAAATACTGTGGTGGTCTTTTTTCTGAATAGTTTCTAAAAGACGAGGCGTTAACGCGACTAAAACAACAGTATTTTGTCCAAACAATTTTTGTTTGGCAATGATTTAAACATATTAGTTAGTCAAAATTATACAATTTAGTTGTTTTTGTATTGATTTTATACGGTGCACAATGTGATGATGCACAGGGTTAACGTCATGGTTAAAGGCTCCATTGTGTGCACATCGCCTCCTGTAGTGGATATCAGGAGTATTTTAGAGCCAGATTCCATTTCAAGAGGTAGAAATCACATTTGGCACACTTTGGGTATCCAAGTGACCAAATGGAGAGTCCTCCTGGTCCTATCTGTAGTAAATCCTTTGTAGAATCTATGTGCTTTGTGTTATTTATATCTGCTTTGGCTCAGTTGTAGTCGAGGAGTTGCTGGATGAATTCAGTGTCATCTCTGTGCGTGGCATCACTGCTATAATGGTGTTATCCACTGTCTGATGTAGAAAACACTTTAGGCGAGGATAAAAATGTAAATTTGTCCTTTTGGTTCATCACAGTTTACCCAGGTATAGTAACAGTCACAATGTTACTGACACTGGGGATGAATTCTCCAAGGTCTTACCTCAACATCAAGCATAAGACCTGGTAGTTGTGCAGCTATATGTGTGTCTAGGTGAACCACTCCTTCCAGCAGGGCTTAAGAGGTTAATTCCTGCTGTTTACGTCTGAGTTTAGCTCACTCTCTGGTATGTTTGATATTATATTACATGTCAGTTTTACATCAAGCAAATTTGTCTAATTAGAGAGTAATGACTGCCTGTTTTCAAGATGCATAATTTGTTTTTTAGCCACTGCTAGCGGTGCTGGTGATGGCTGATGGCAGCGTCTGTAGATCTGTGGGTCGGTCCAGACCAGCGTTGCCACGTCTGTGGTTTCGGGGCTACTTTTGAAGGGTTGCCGCGGGTTGAATGTTTTGACCGCTGGTTCACAAATTACATGAATATTATCCATAAATAAAAATCTAGCAGATCAGCACGTAACACACATGTATGTGTGGGACACGTCACACGCCACATGTCACACGCCACACCCGGTTAAGTTGGCAAAATATGGGAGGAAATTTACAAAATAATGGGAACGTGAAAACAGAATTAAAGAATGGATGAGCCAGAAGGCAAAGCTCTCGATCTACCGGTCAGTCTTCGTTCCTACTCTCACCTCTGGTCATGAGGTTTGGGTGATGACCCAAAGAACGAGATCGCGGGTACAAGCGGCCAAAATGGGTTTCCTGAGGAGGGTCCACAGGGCTCACTGAACCCCCTAGAAATGCATGTAGGGATTTACATATTATCCTATCTATATATTTTTTAGAATAACACAGAATAAGAAACCAACAAGATCATTTCTTTGTGGTGTTTTTATTGACCTTGTTGGATCTAAACACACTATAGACGTCTGTGTTTTAGTCTATATGCTACGGTTCATCCGCAGTATCAACAAGCCTGCAGGGCTCATCTCTGGAGAAACGCTAACAGCTGGGATCTGTATCTGGTTTACTGTCGGGGTTTTGCGGTGGTTTGTGTGAGTTCAGTTTCTACGGTATAGGCCTGATTCTCTCAGTATTCCATCACTCATTGCCCATAAAGCGTTTTTTTTTGTTGTTTTTCTGGCATGGCTCTGAGGAGCTCTTCATCTACAGAGACAACACCAGGACCTTTCTGAGAAGTTCACAGATTTCCAACTGGAAGCTCTCGGAGTGGGCGCAAAACAAAAAAACACTTTTTCTCTAGGCAGCTGCAAATGTTCTCTCCTCAACTGAGAAAAGACGCTGGCGCTAAAAGCCACTTTATGGACACTCTGCCTATTAGTTGGGATGTGAACCGATTCATTTTCTTGTAAACGTTGCAGCTACACATTACATTTCTTTTGTGAGTCCCAACCTTAAAGTCAATGCTGCGCCTTTGAGCCATTTACTTCTCAAACTAATCTAAAGGTATGTGTGCTTGCATGTGTTTGGCCTTGCCAGATGATGCTACTTTGCGTTGAGCCAGGTTCATCTTTGCTGGGTGACGCTGTGTCTTTTTCTGCTTGAGTCCTCTTTGAAGGAGGCTGGACCGGCCGAGGATGGTACGTCCTGGTATGCTACGTGTCTACAGGGGCGTTTTTTATCACGACATTGGATGCTTGATGGGCTGCCATTAGACACAAGGCACTCGGCACCCGATTGGACGAACGCTTTCCCTCTTGGGCTGCTGCTTTCATCTTTCAAACCGGAACCAACATCGCGGCTCGTTTGGAAACTTTCCTCTCTTATATCATGGAAATAGTTCACCGAAATGTGTTATGAAAACATTTTATGCGAGAAATAATCTATGCAGTTTAAAAGTTTCTAGGGAGTTTCCAGAAGGCGGCGAGTCACGTCGGACGCCCCCCGATTTGCATAAAGTAGCCCAGACCTCAACTTTATGCAAATGAGGAGCGGGCGACGCTGACGCTGTGGACATTTACCATTATACGACTTTCTGGAGTCCGCTTGGAAGACGCGTTCCACACATGTGCAGTAGGTGTCCTGGTAGCGTCGTGGCTGCACAACGAATTGAAAAAGAAGTTGAATGTCCGCGTGGAGCCTCCACACGTACAACCTCTGATGAGTTTACATCGTGCGGATCCATTAATGCATAAAGTATAATTCCAGCTGTAGTCTTGTTCTAAAACATATTTATCCAGCGACGCTCTGCTTCTCTTTATTATTTAATCTTTATTTAAGCAGCAGTCTGACCGTTCCACACATTCCTGGGTGGCGTGCTGGCCAGGCGAGGGTTAAGCGCCTTGCCCAAGAGCACCTCATCAGCAGTCACTGAGGGAAGGGAGAGAGTTACTCATTCACTTTCTGCGGCCAAACTTTCCCCCGCCAGAGTCGATTACAGTGCCAGCCTGAAACAGCTCCTCAGTGCAGCGCCGCTGGCATGCGACCACGAAACATTCATACACAAACACTGACATTCCTGAGCCTCTGGAGGGTTCCTCTCTCTCTCCCTCTCTCTCTCTCCCCTACACCGCCGCTACACGCTCAACAGCGACATACGATCCAGTGCTTATTAAACAGAGCTTACTTGTAATTAAGCCTCCCAGATGGGTTTTACTTGAGGTTCACTTTAAGCCTCCCTCTCTCTCTCTCTCTCTCTCTCTCCCTCTCTCTCTCTCTCCGTCTGTCGCCCCTAAAAGTGACGAGTGAAGAGTAATGGGCTTCATAATGTGCCACAGAAAAATGACAGACTGTTGAAGAACACGAGGTGGCCGTCCAAAAAGAGATTCAAATAACCAAACAGCAAACAAACATCAGTGATCACTGTCCTGACATTACCCCTCCACGGAGACCATGAAGCCAGAGTCCAGCTCCAGAGCGGTTACACACTATCATTATAGCACTGTCTGCACAATAAAAGAGTGAAAAAGGGAAACCTAAAACATTGCGGGTTAGAAATACCTCCCCCCCCCAGCGAGCGTGTTTATATCATACCAGTGGATGTGCAGACAAGTCATTATGTAATAAAACGGGGAATGAGATAAACGTTTCATTCTGACTTTCTTTTGTTTGACTCGACCACAAAAGAGATTCCGCGCGGTATTCCCCGTTTAACGCCAAACACAATCTGACAACGTCGAAGAAGAAACAGCCTGAACATGATGAAGCATGTGGAGGTGCACAGCTGTGCAGGGGGAGGCAGGAAGCCAGGTGTCCGGCAGCAGAGCGGTCCTGACGGCTCCCTCTGATGCACGTGTAGGCCTCCGACACCTCGCCGTAGACCTGCACGCCGGCTTTTACAGAAACATCTGGCAGGCGACAGGTCTTATTCTCTCCGCTTTCTTGCCAATTAGTGTTTCTCTGTACACACACACACACACACACACACACACTCACACACACACACACTCTCAGTCTCTGCCGGCTCCTGCCAGGTCGGACACACTGCGACGCAGAAACATGAAAAGAAACCAATTTAAAAGGGGCTAATCTACCCGTTTTTAAACATGGAGTTTATTTTTACAGTCTCCAGCTGGACGTGCTTCGAGTGTGTGGAAGCAATCAGGAAACACAGAGAGAGAGAAATTATGGTCACAGATTCAATGTCACTAAGCCTGGAGGATAAACTGTATGAAGGCCCCATTGAAGCCAGCGCTGATCAGACTGTTTGGGCAATCGCCTGCAAATGGATGTCGCATTTTGTTTTTATTTGCTAAAGAGGAGGTCAATTTGCAAAAAATAGACGTGTTTGGTTAGAGAGCGGGCAACATGCCGATCATTAGCCCTCAAAATAAACCACTTCAAAGACGTGACTGAACGGAGACAGAAACACAAGAAAACGCTCCGATCGGGGCCGTTTGTTTTCATTTATCAGACCTCTAAGAGTCGTCTCGCTGCCATGTGCCGGGGATTATCTGGCCCCGCTGTACGCATTCATACATTTTAATAATGTTGCTCGTGCATTAATGTTTTTATGGAGCCGTCGTGCGTCTTTAGCTGCAGTCAAGGAAGACCAGAAAGAGAAGTTTTGTCATACGTTAGCAGAAGAGAGGAGCCAGACTGTCCATGCTCCGTCTGCTAGGTTGTGTTATAATCTCCAGCGTTTGAGCCAGGACTGTGTGGGAGACGCTGGGGAGCACTTGACCAGACGCACACATACTCGCCAACCCTCCACATTTTCCTGGGAGTTTCCTCCCGAGGTCACAATCCTCCCATCTTTCTCCCAATTTATGACAAATGATTCACACCTTTTTTTCCCTTTTCGTTATGTCAACATGTTTCTGGCGCTGTTCGGCGTGTATAAGTTCTACTGTTAACAACAATACAGCTACGCTTCATGTTGTTTCCTTCCTGGGGGAAGAGAGCTGCTCGTGGTTTGAGCTGCGTTCAACGCCAAAGTTGGGCTTTGCTTGACGCAGCAAAAAACCATCGTGGTGTGGCGCAAGACATTGGAAATAATGTGTTTCAGAGTGCTGTGGCGGCGTTGTCGCGTTCTGAATGGACATCCATTTAATGAGAGACGCCCCCCTTGTGTGTCTCTTTTCTCTCTTTAAAGGCCGTCCAAAGGAGATTCAAAGGTTTTGCTTCTAAACACATTATAAATGTTGGAAAATAATGACTGAAGACATGAAAACATGTTGCAAAGACTGTGAACATTGTAATGCTGGATTGTGGAGTTCGACCGTTGAACAGTTTTTTGCCAGTTTTGTGTTCAGGTTTTTTAGGTGGGGCTGAAATGGGGCTCGATGATGCACTGGAGTCATCCTTTACATAACTCCACCCGTCTTCACAAACCTGGTTTTTGAAAACCAAAATAGAAACCCAGAATGTCATCCAAGGTCATGTTGGCTAGCTCAGTCGGGAGAGCGTGTGAGGGTCGTGGGTTCCAGCTCCACTATAGGCGTTGGTCACAACAGCAAGCACTTTGTCTACGGCCCCAGCGGCGAGGTTCGGGCGGGGGGCGCTGCTACGAACCAGTGCCAGGGGCCAGTCCCGCGAGGGGATCCTCCCACACCGAGCGGCCGTCCCTAACCCGCTGAGTTGAATATCCCGGGCAGACTGCGCGACAGGGGCCGTTACCGGCCTCACACGTCCACGGGCCGAGCCTCCATCAGAAGGACTCAGGCCACATTTCTCCAATCCACCCGTCGGACGACGATTCGGCACTCGGCTCTTCCCTCTTCGCTCGCCGCTACTGAGGGAATCCTGACAGGCTCCACCTTCCCCGCTTGTGGGTGTGGTTTCAGCCATGGATGTGTTAAGAGAGGTTTCAGGTTCCAGCGTCTCAGAGCAGACAGTACTGCTGATCTTTCCATGATTTTGAAGCTAATCTTTTCTTTAATCATTCAGATTTGGCTGGGTGGTTAGTAACACATTTGTCTGTGGTGTGACAAACCCAGAATGCTGATTTGTTAATGCTTTACACAGACTTTAAACTATGTCACTCCCAGCACGCTTTCTCAGAGCGTCTAGATTGTAGTTAATAGAACGGCAGGTGTGTTTCATACTAAAGGGTGCCTTGTGCGGTCGTATTGTCAGAACTGCATGCTCTGGCTCGCTCCTGTATTTGCAGGATTGTACATCTGCCTGCTAATTCGTAGAAAA
>CAKAOH010020708.1:9774-35045 GCA_916701665.1 Sebastiscus tertius
CATTCGAATACTGATTTGGAGGTTGATTACCATGGCAACAGTCGAAGCTTCGAAGCTTCAAAGCATTTGGGTCAGCCCTACACAATACTGACATTGTTAGCGTGCGCATGTTGGCAACAGAAGTGTCCTTTTTGCCCCAGCCATCCAGACAAGATTGCGAGCTTTAAACATTTAATTAAAACTGTTACCGGCATCAAAATGTCTGGTTGTTGCGTGTTCGGTTGTGAGAATCAATAATTCCAACAAGTTCTACAGAATTGCGACAGGATCACGACCATTTCAGAGCAACAGGTGTTTCGGTTTAACAAGTGACCGTGTTACCTAGTGACTCTCAGCCGAATGCGTTGCTCGTACTAACTTACATAAATGGTGGTACGTAGAAAAATAAACACAGATGAGTATGTATTTTAAAATTGATTGAAGGTTTTTGCGAGGACACCTACATGTTATTGGTGTTTTCATCAGCTGCTGTCACTACGAGCAACCACAACGCATTCGGCTTAGAGTCACCAGTTAACACAGTCACTCGTTAAACCAAAACACTGGCAGCACCTATGGCTGCAAGCTATTAAAGGTGTTGACTACCACTGGACTGAGGGCATGATCAAAAATGTGTTTGTAGCACCTATTTTGAACCTCGATATACTCAAAACTCAGAGTCTGTCCTGGTATTTGACGTTCTGTTTATGACCACAGATAACGTAGTTGTAAGCATCTAGTGACATGTCTCTCCACCAAATACATGTGTATAGCTGGCCACTGAATATTGGGCAACTTGCTAATGACTTCCACCCACTCACAAATAGCACACGGACAACTGAAAGTCAATTTGTTTAGGTTGCATTCACGATCTTTAGTGGTTAATGTCAAATTACTGTGTGATTAATTTTTAAAAATATAATATAGAGACATCACATTCATGCTACAGACAAATATCTATGTGTGATGGATACATGTGAGTGCATGTATACATGTGTGTGGGCATGTGTGTGTAATTGAATGGGTTTGTGTAAGGGAATTCCAACAGCAATGACCCGGCGACCTCTCCTATTGTTTCCCAGCTGACCAGAGGCGTAATGGGGGCTGATAAGGGGGCGCTGGGCCGGGAGCCGGGACACAATGAGGCTGGAAAGCGCAGCAGCTGCTTCGCCCAATAGGCAAAGAGACTGGGGGAGTGAAGGGTTGAAGCGAGTAAAAAGCATGGGATGCGTGGGGGGTGCTGCCCTTAGAGCATGTTATAAGAGCAGCAAGTGTTCACTACATTGAAAACGGGGAAAGGGGACAGAAGGAGTAGACAGACGGAGAAGTGTACATCTGTGCTTTTCCCACCCCCCACACCACCCCCCACCCTTCGAGGCTTTTTGTTGTGAGTAAGGCTTGTTGGTGGCACCCTTGAGACCTGACCCACTGTGGTCCTCGGGGATGCACACGCACAAACGCCAATTGTGTCACACTTTTACACTGCAGCGCTCTTTTTATATGCTAAACACGCAGCTACATATGGCGATATAAATAGTCCTGTAGGGGATTTAATGCAGTGCTTTTGGCGATTGTGTTAAGAGATGGAGGAAGCGTGCTGTAATTGTGCATCCTCCGTCTTCATTGACCTGAAGTAACGTGATCTACGGCATAACGCAAAGGAAGCCATTGACACAGCAGGAAGTTATTGATCCTAAATGTTGTCATTCAAGGGCACATGGACTTGACCGGATGAAATGGGAGCTTCTGAAGTTTTTTTTTGTTTTATAATGATGATAATAACAGACTAAACTCTAACAACCACCAGTTTGATGCTGCCAAATTTTCAGGTCAAGTGCGTTGATGGATCTGACCTTTACACAGTTTACATGTTACTCTGATATTCTCTTCCACTCTTAATGAAGTCACAAGAATATCCAGCACCCGGAGCTCTCTACCATTTTGTTCTTTATTTACGTTATTTAAAAAAGAGGCTCCTGCACAATTGAGCCAATGAGCCAGGATAAAATGATTTTCCCTACTAGATATCCGAAGAGATGCAAACTTGATTCAGATTAAATTGAATGTGTAACACAAGGAATACATTTCCAGCAGGCTAGTAACTGTAATGTAATGACTAAAAACCAAACTTCTGTATTACTCTGTGTAGTAATGTGATTACAGTAACACTTTATGTTGCCCCAGCACTGAACATGTGTTGACTTTAACAAGAGAAGAGACACAAACTAATGCACCCTGGCACTAAACCAGGCTCCAGCAGCAGCAGTGAATGCCTCAGTCATCCAGGCAGACAGGAAACCCACCCAGAGAACTGTAGCTCTGTGTGCTTTCTCCCGGTCCACTCCCTCTACCGAGTGCAACAGAACCCGATGCAGCGCCAGCTTTGATCAGCCCACTTCAAACAGCCACACTGACTGGTTCTGCTGCTCCCAAAGCTAGCGTTCAGTCCCTCTGGCCCCCCTCCACCCCCCACCTCCACGGGAGCAAAACCCTCTCAGCATCCGTCTGCAACCCATCCGAGCGTAAGGGGATACAGGGAGGGAGGCCATCTTTCACCTCCATCCTTCACCCCCCACCTGCACCCCGCTCAAACACACTCGACAGATCCCATCATTTATGGATGACTTTATTTATAAACAAGATCCAGTGCGCTCTCTTTCTCGCTGCTGCTGCTTTTGTGGAAGTGAAATTGCACTTGAAGTAGTGCCATGTCTCCCCGGCGGCCTCCCTGGGGGGTTTCAGAGTGGGCTGAGGGATAGATAGCACCATGATAGGGATGCGTTTGGATGGTTATGCACTGGAGGAAGTGGAGTCGATGGAGCAGAGGATGTCCTTTTCCACTCACAAGTTATTCTTTCATACACCCAATGTGTAGCTGCTGCCTGAATATTCGCACGTCTTCTTTCATATCAGACAGACAGCTGTGGACAGAGAAGCTGCCGTCCGTGTTATTACACGTTTTAATGAAAATCCTGAGATTGAAAGATGTGTAGGAGTGGAAATAAAGGATGTGATCTCTGCTGTTTTACAGGTGAAACGGAATAGAAAGCGATGTGGATTGATGGTAGTCTTTGAGGAGGGCTGGGAGCTTTTCAGAGCAGAATTGACTGTGCCGTGGCAATCACCAATACCAGGTCAAAGAATAAGAGTGGGTGTCCAACATTGGCAGTAAACTCCAAACGTTATTGTATGATCTCAAAGATTGTTGAAAATGATGCTCTAAAACAAATACAAGACTCAATGCAACTTGAGTTTTTCTTTTCAATTATTGGAGGCGCTTTTAATAAGCTGCAGGCTCAGAGAACCACCGCCATTACACTTTTAGACACACTGTCACATGCATCAGTTTTAAACTTTGGTAGATTGAGATTCTGACTAGTACAGTGCCCTTTCGGCTGAGTGCTTGGCCTTTGGTATTGCTGCTTGTAGCTTTCTGAAGAACCGCTAATTCAAACAACTTCACACTTGACACTGCACGTCCTCAGCAATATGCTCAAAGTGTGAAATGGATCGGTGGAACAGTTGTCGTGAAACTCAAAGGACAGACGAATGCATACAGACAGAGACTCCTTCCATTTTAGTTAGATTATAGCAATGTAAGTACTATGTGGAGGATTTCTTTACTTGTTGAATCAAGTACAGTGGGAAACCTCCGGGTCTGAGAAGTGAAACCAATGCTGAAGTGCCTTAAACCTGCATTCTTTCTAATAGCCAGCAGGGGGCAACTCCTCTGGTTGCAAAAAGAAGTCTGATTGTATAGAAGTCTATGAGAAAATGAGCCTACTTCTCACTTGATTTATTACCTCAGTAAACATTGTAAACATGAGTTTATGGTCTCAATAACTAGTTTCAAGTCTTCTTCAATACAGCATGATGTTCATTTAGTAAATTATGGTCCCATTTAGAGTCAAATAGACCATAAAGCAGGGGATGCTTTAGGGCATAGCTACCTTGTGATTGACAGGTCACTAAAACGGCATTGTCCGGTCTGGGAGTTGTCCATGTTTTTGCCTCACAACTTTACCCCTTTCACAGTGTGTTTTCAGTTCATGAAAGGTAATTATAACATTTTGGTCGCCTAAAAATGTCTTATTCAGCGTTTGGTTGTACTTTGCTCCACCATCTCGTGTCACTTCTGGTTGCAAAAACCAATATGGTGACAGCCAAAATGCCAAACTCGAGGCTTCAAAAAGGCAGGCCACAAACCAGTGGGTGACGTCTCGGTGACTACGTCCACTTCTTATATACAGTCTATTATCATCTACTGCCATTTAATTAGATCTGATTATCTTCCAGTCACATGTGCTTGCCTGTATGTGAAAACAGTGCTTTGCCAGATGACGTTGCATTACGTTGTGGAAAAAGGTTGAGCCAGATCCAACCATGCACACTGCAGCAATCGAAGCAATATGGTGCTTTATTTTGGTCACTAAATTACCATTTTGCCTGTGTAAGTGTTAATTAATCATGTTAATGTTTGATTCCAATATATTTGGGGTATACTGTAATGATTGGTGACCCAGGCCTCCATAATCTGGATGTTCCTGTAAAGCATTGGCTCCCCCAGAGTGGCCGATCTGATCAGCTTTTAAGAAGGAAAACAGGATATTCCAACTAGCCTCCTTTCTTTAAAAAAATACCTCTTCCCCGTATGAAATCTTCTGCTTCTAAATGTTTAAGTTGAGCAACCAGACAAAAATAAACAGTGTTGGGGATATCGGAACCAGCTGGGGTCCAACACTGAGCGGTGAAAGAGGTTGTGTAAAGAGCAAATAACCTTCTAGTCAGCATCTCGTGTGCTTTAACTGGCTCTTGTCTGTTATTTTTTAAACTGTGTTATTCGGTGGATCTTGTCCAAACAGTCTGCTGCTGCTGCTTTGAGGAGACTCAACGGTTCTGGTGTGAGAGGCGCAGAGCTTGAGGAAACACAGAAACAGATAAAGACAGACTCTGCGTGCTCTCCCTGTACACAGCCAGCAGTCGTTCACAGCTGCTTGACTTCCTCACACAAACAAAAACTGGAGTAGTGTTTGTATTGTGACATCTAAAACACATGCACATCTCCGAGGAATTGCGTGTCACCGAGGGGTGCACCGGCGTAGACTGCCAAACCGAATCTGAAGTCATGTCTCAAACAGTTCGAATGGGGAAAATCAAAGTAGAGACATGATTGGTGTGTTTTTTTTAAGCAAGGCAGGGAATATATAAATCGACAGAAGAAGTGAGCGACAAAAGAAGCAGAGCGATCTTTAAAAGCAAAGCGCAGCATGAACCAGAGCCTTAGACAAGACACAGAGATCAAACAACAGGAGATGAAATTCAAAGCTGTTTCTCCGGCGGAATGGGAGCGTGTGTGTGTCTGTGATTATAAAAGAGGGGCTGGGGGTGAGGAGAAACTGAAAGCGGACACACCACTCCATCTCCATACCCCCGGGGCGAGCGGCAGACAGACAGTAATGCTGCTCTGTCCCCTCGCCTGTGCTGTCAGCGCTGTGGCCGACCCCGCTTTTCAACCTGCGTTTTGGACGACAGACACAGGCATTAACTCCTCGGCAGCAGAGCTCAGAGCGGATCCGTGGAAGGTGCTCGACGCCCTTCAAAGGCTGCACTTCCTCCGCAGGGAAAGCGCAGGGAGCTTTGATCAATATCCCCTGTGTGAAGGCTGCAGACATGGAAGGTTAATGGCCATTTAACCCAGTGTCACCTCCACTGTCCCAGCTGTGTGCTAATGCCTTTGAAAACTTGACACAGCCATCTCTATTACAGATCAACAGCTTTATCTGTGTGTGTGTGTGTGTGTGGTATGTACACTTGTGTAGCCTATATGTCAGACAGCATGAGTAACCAAAGATAAAAGGCCCAGACGAGAGAGCAGGCCAGCCGAGGTTGCTTCATTACAGGCTTTTTAATGGTTTGTTTCACTGGATTGAGTTGATTTTTCGCTCACGGATTCACTGCCCCGAGCTCCTTATGTAACGCCACGGCACACGGCGGTGTCTGTGTTGCTTCTACGTATTGCACTGAATCCGGCCAACATTTCATATGATGGTGCAATCTAAAAATAGCAGTATTACCTCCATGGTTGAATATTTCAGACAGACCTTATGTCATTGCACTTGGAAGTTACATCACATGAGGCAGTGCCGGATTTTTGTCCACATTAGGCTTGTCGCGGTAGTCGGTGTTACCAGTGTTACCAGTCTTCAGGCATACACGATTACATTACTTGCCCACCGCCGTTTCGCTTCATTTTTATAGAAATAAAACCAATTTTAGTTCATTTTCGGAGTTCGATTTCACACACGGGATGAGAGAGAATTGACAGACAAGATGATGGCAGAGGATTTGGTTTCAAAGCGAAAAGCAAAAGCGCCTATTTGGCAATATTTCAGATTTAAAAACAATGCTGAAAGGGAATGAGGCAATCGGCGTGCGGAGGACGGAGCGGTCACAGTCAGCTGGTGTGCGCGGTTGACGCTAGGTGGAAACCTGCGGCCCCGCAGTGAAAGCTGAACCAGAGAGGCCAGACACACAGCTAAATGATGTTAAAGATCACATAAACGCTCTACAGATATTGAGCATCATCTTTTCTTGTAAAATATCCGGTGTTGACACCGGTGTTGTTGATGTTTATTAACCGGTGGGACAATTTCTTCACCATGACATCCCTAGTTCACATGAGTACCCTTACTTCTTATTGCATACCGCCACCTCCTAGTGAGTCTTGGTACACAGCGTTAAGCGCTAAGCATAGGAAATAAACACTTAAGGTCGCACTCACACCTGTGACACGCAGCTGAGACGCGAGCCTGCAGGGAGCAGGAGCAGACAGCTGCATAGATTAAAATGAGGTTTCTGAATGCTGCTGCGGCTGGAAGGGGCCGCTCACCTGTAGCGTCTAAAAACGCCAGCCGTGCCGCTTTCAAGACCAGAAACCAGTGGTTGCCTGGAACAGTAGGAGAATTATGGACAAAACTCGCTAATGTAACCAGCTGAAATTTTGAGTTTAACTTTTTCTGAAGTTCGTTCTTATGTGTGAAGCACAAGTTTTATGCCAATGTTAGGTCGATTTTTTTCCAACTGAAGTGTGAATTCACAATTTCTGCCATGGGAATAAGGTCAGTGGCACCATATGCAGCAGATAGGCGTCATTGAATTCTGGATGTGGGACTGTAAAAGAAAGTTTTGTGCAGGCTTACATTCACATAAAAAAAATGCACGCTGCCTTGTACAGCGGATTGGGTACACTGGGTCAAAGTAACGCCACCTCCTCCCGAAGGGTGTCTTGGCAGCAGTCTCTGTTCATCCCTTGTTTGAGAACCCCGATTCAGGAGAAACCAAAACAGTTCACAACCTTACCTCACAACGGACCTTAAGCAATGAAAAAGTCTGCTCAACCTCTTAAAGATATGGAGCGCCAACGCTCTTCTTCTCCTCCTTTTAGTCACCTCTAATGATCAATGCACCGGAGTCATTAGCCTCCGCGATCCCCTCCGCTCTCCTGCTCTCTTCCTCCTCACTTCCTTTCAGGGCCTCACAATGAAGCCATTTGCATCCCTCCGGGTTGCTACGATACTCGGCCACCCCAACTTGAAATGTTTTGCCTTTGCTTTGAAGGTGAATTTCAAGAGGAAAACAGCTGCAGCAGAAGAAGAAAGGACGCGGGGTATGTGGTGCTGAATGCGTTGTGCTCCTAAGGTTGCGGCTAACTCAGTCACATTAACTGTTTTCGTTTATTTGGCGACATTTGAGAGGGTGTTTGTTTCCTTATACCCCGCCTTTGTCTGTGTGTACGGCTGTTTTTCAGAGTGTCTACGTGGCCTAATGAGGCTGTTAGTTGCTGTTGACTCCCTGCCATATGTGCATGAACACATCAGAGAGCCTCGAGGCAAAGACTATTCTTCTCACCCCTCACTCATAATGGTTTGCTTTTTAGCTGCGTCTGCAATGAGCGTGCAACAAACAGAGAGAGAGAAAGAGAAAGTTTCCTGCTGTGATGGTACAGATTAACGCTCTGAAGACTGGAAGGCTTCGTTAGATGTCGATGCACACTCGATTTCACAGGATTCCTGGAGAATCTCTGTCAAACTGCATCATCTGTGTTGAGTTTATTTCATTGTTTGTCCTCATAGAGTGGAAAGTCTCCGAGAATATGAATGAGGAGATAAAGAGCTGACAGATTGTCCCTATGGGCGACTCGGTGTGTCGGGGGACAGGAGGAATAAATTAAGTCAAACCACACAAACCCCTCAAGCCTTATTACTGTACATTAGCGCTCCACTAAATTCCCGTCCGCCTCAACATCCTCTGGGATATTTCTTTGATGAAGCCCGACTGACGGCTGGTGAGGAACGGTTTCTTCCCACCTCTGTCACCTATGCTCAGCGGAGCCTCCTGCGCGGCGCTGCCAGCGTGGCTTAGTGCTAATTAGCCCGGCGGAAATAAAGACAGAAATCCACTTTCCACCGTGGGTGCTAAATCAGGCTAATGCTAATGCTTGAGGAGGTTTTGTGAGGGGTGTTTTATGCTTGTCCTTGGCACGGCGTGGAAGGGTCCCACTCCTTGTCAGGCGTGATGGTTTTTAGCGGTTCCTGCCAGGCGGTGCTCCCCTCCTTCGCCCTCCTGCTCCATCCATCTCATCCTGCTCTGTCTGAAATTCAATTGACCTTTTGTTCCACCTCACAGTGAATGGGCACAGGCCAGCTCCACCAATAGCCAACGCAGAGCTCTCATACCTCTTTATTTGATCTGTCCTGCTGCCGAGTCCAGTGCTTTCATTACCTACCCAAACACCCACCCCACACACCGCCTCTCCTTCACTCCTCCACAGCTACGTCCTCTTTTATCTGTGGTCATGTCTCTTTGCTGGAAGGGGGACAAGTGCCTTTCAGACGCCAGTGGAGGTGATATATTTTACAATCAGGAGAAAACTCCTTTTTTTCTTCCTACTCCTTCTCCGCCTTCTCCTCATGTTCTTGATCGTTATGGTGATTGGCTTTTATTTGTGCCCGCTCTGCTTGTTTTAAACACAGCACTTTCTCCTCTCCCTCAGAGGACTTTTTTTTTTTCTGACTTTGCAAAAGTGCTGAGGTAGCCTCCCTGTCGCTCAGGGCAGAAGAGCTCTGAATTGCTGCGCTGTGACGAGAGGCCTGTCGTGACCGTGACCTGCCAATCATTTTGATCTTCAGGATTGACAAATTGATCCCAGCGGCGTCGTTCCAGTCTCTAATTACATCTTCAAGTCAAACAAGTACCATTATCTCAACTTTTCTTCACCTGACATCTCTTCCCCTTCATCTAGATTCTGCTCTAATTCCCCCGCTGCTTCTTTCATCGTCTCATGCTTCTGCACCTTGCCCTCGCGCCACCGTCAAAGTCATTAAATCTCTTCTGTCCCCCCTCCACCCCCTCATGCTCTTTTCTTCTTCGGCACTAACCTCAGTACAGGTCTGCTGCACTGTGATACATACTAAAGACCAACTTCAGCAGCCACAGCACCTCATGTGTGACCACTACCAATCAGAGCTTGCTGTCGTACAATGTGTGCTTTGCTGACTGTTGGACTTGGCATCTGTGTGATTGGGCTTTTTGTGTGTGTGTGTGTGTGTGTGCGCAAGTCCTGCTCTCTCAGCAGTACAAAACAGTAGCAATCTTGTGTTAATAAGACGAGGAGGGGACTGTGAATTCCTGATAATGTCCTGTAAGGTATGGGCTAAAATGACATTTATTTTTCATTTCTTTCTTCCATATTACACTGAAAATATGATTACAGTGTATATTTTTAAAGGTGGAGGAACAAGATTGTTGTCAAAGATTTTGCAAAACTGCCTTTAGGCTTTTTGCTGCATTTAAAGGCATCACCTTGTGGGATTTGTCACCACTGGAGGTGCTGGGGTCCCTGTATTGTTTTTTTCACACTGATTAATATGCACCACCCCCCATGGGACAGTGCCAAGCTGTGCAGCAATTCAGTAATGGTTGTTACAGTTGACATTGCAAGTCATGCGTTGCACTGGGGCTCCGAAACACTTTTCCCCGTAACCAATCATTACAAAAGGGTCTGCTGCAAATGATTGCAATGATGCAAATAATTATATCATGAATCGTGTCACCACAATTTGAGCCATTAGGGCCAATCAAAACTAAAAAGTTGCAAAAGGCTATATCAGTATAATATATGCACTTCATGTATGCAGTTAGCCAGAGGAGACCTCTTATGCACATGCTTTGTGAAGCCCAAAAATGCCTAAAGAACTTTACGTTGTATGCACTGAGCAACGTATCCTCATACAACGGTTCACATGATATCTTACAAGAAGTTATTCCTCATTTTTTGTGCGTTTTCCTACAAATATCCACCAACACATATCAATTTCCGCCTGTTACATGCAGTCTTTTCAAAGTAAACTTCTGTCTTCACAGTAAACAACTCAGTTAGTCACAAACATCCCGTGACAACCGTCACTACAAAACACTGCACCTTCATGCAGGCGTGTAATATTCACATCTCGGTGACACAAAATGTGACACTGACACGCTATCATCTGGTGGACAGGCGGATCTATTATGGTAAATTGACTTGCATTTATATAGCGCTTTTCCAGCCTTCCGACCGCTCAAAGTACTTTACACGTCAGCATTCATCCATTCACACACACACATTCATAGAAAGAGGCTTGCATGCAAGGTGCCAACCTGCCCATCAGGATCTAATCTAAATACTCATTCACTCACACACCGATGGCACAGCCTTCGGGAGCAATTTGGGTTAAGTGTCTCGCTCAAGGACACTTCGACATGTAGACTGGAGGAGCCAGGGATTGAACCACAACCTGCCGGTTGTCCGGTCTTGGAGTTGTCCACATTTTCATCTTAGAACTTGAACCCTTTCACAGTGTGTTTTCAGTTCATGAAAGTTAATTATAACCTTTTTGGTCTCCTAAAAATGTCTTATTCAGCATTCGGTTGTTCTTAGCTCCACCCTCTCGTGTCACTTCTAGTTGCAAAAAAACCAAGATGGCGCTGGCCGAAATGCTGAACTTGAGGTTTCAAAACTGTAGTCCACAAACCAATGGGTGATACAGTCTATGACTTCAACAAAACATTTTTTCAAAAGTCTTATAAGGCTATATAGGTATTCAGGATATTTGTTATCCCTGGACGGTGAAGTGCATTTTGGTGAGAAACAGAATGTAAACAAAACTGTTCCTCTCACTCGGAGGCACATAGAGCATCAATCTTTAATGTGCAGGCTGTTGCATTGTCCTCAGTGGGGAGGGAGCGGGTCACCGTGGGACGGACGGCTGAATAACTGGGGCTACGGGCCGCGTGCAGCTATTGTCATTCCATCATTAACAAAGAGAACATAGTGATGCTAAAACAGGCTGTAGCGCCATTGTGCAAACTCCATTTACCCCACCAGACAAAAGGCACGCCGCTCTTTAACAAGCTTACTGCCTTTTGTGTCAGGTCTGGTATGAAGCACGTTAACAGCAACTATAAAGATAATCTATCATTATCATAATCAGCTTGTGTGACCTTAAGGGATTACATGTAATATTTGAGTAAGTGTGCAACATTCATCTGTGATTCACAGATTTATGCACATTTCCAGTAGTTTTAAATGTAAAATGTGGCGATTTGTCCCCAAACTTTTGAGTTTTCATGATACTAAATTTATGCAGCCACAGTGCTGCTGTTGCTATCGAAATGTAGGAGTTTAGTTCCCAGGAGGGGAGGCGGGAGGGAGGGTGCCCACAGCCACAGCCACATTTCCAGAGTGAGAGAGAGCCCAGATATTTTTACAAGCCTTCTAATGAGAGCTGTAAGAGAGCAGGACCTGTGTAACCGAGCGGCTTGTGAAAGTACAGAGGCACGCCTTCAAATTTGATCAAGGTACAGAAATGAAAAGCGAGAGTGGGGAGAGGCGTGCGAGTGCATGTGAATCTGATATGGTCAGAAAGAAATGGAAGGTTTTAAAACAAGGACCATTTGCAACAGAGACAGGAAGAGGGATGAGTCGACAGAATTAAGGGGCTCAACCTTTAGTTTGGCCTTTGTGCTGGCATTCGCTGTTGTTTCAAGATGATTATGGAATGTGTGCACAAGTCTTCTGGTCCTCAACTCGCTATAATTCACTCTCGAATGTGTGCGTGTGCTTCTTTGAGTAACCCCTCGACATTCCTGTGATAAAGGCAGGCCACAGCTGTGTGGAAGCCCAAGAGACTAAGACACTCAAATATGTGCAAACAACTGTTAAGATCAAGACTCATTTGCATCTGCAGAGTGCGTTCAAGCTGCAGCACGTCCAAGTTTATGTCACAGCCTCTGCTTTAATGGGCTATCCATGTATTATTGACCTTTACATCACCTTCCAGGGATGTGCAGTACATTTCTAATTGGCAGGATGAGCCATATGGTTGAGATGAAGAACCTCATGGGGTTAATTCAGGTTAAAAACAAGTGCACACAGGAATCTCTCAGAAGACGCCATGACCTTATGCCATATGTTATTGTGTGTCCACAGGTTCCTCCTATTACGACAACGTGAGGCCGCTGGCGTATCCTGACTCAGATGCGGTTCTCGTCTGTTTTGACATCAGCCGCCCAGAGACTTTGGACAGTGTCATAAAGAAGGTCAGTGTTTTTTTTTTTTCATTTCATCTCCTCCTCTGGATCAGCATTTAATATCTGCCTCGGACACCGGAGAACTAACCGGAAAAAATTCACTTTCTCCCGATCAGCATCTTGTACCCGCTCAGCAGCAGCAGCTGCATTTTCATGGCTCAACAATAGAGCAAATCAGCACAGAGGCTAGAGCCTCCCGTTCCTTTATCTCATCAAAAACGTCCATGGATACTTGACCCTCGTCCCTCTGAGGAGTGGAAGGTCACAGCGAAGAATGAGTGGAGAGGCTTTGCGCCCGGGTGGGTTTGAGAGGAATATCGCATACGCAAATTAGCCACATCAGCCGTATCAAAGAGGAGCGGTTGCAGAGCCCGCTCAAGAGTACTAAAATTGCCCTTCTGTAGGCATTTAAAATTTAAAATCCAACATTTATGCAGAGCAGTAGAACAGATGGCGGCACTTAACATTTGTAAGGTGGCCTATGGTTCTGATGTTGTGATACTTTAGTTGAGATTGGGGCGGCGGTTAAAGTGTTATACTGGCCGGGTGGGGTTGTGGTCGTGGACGTGTTTTTACAGCCGGTGGCGATACATATTGTATATGTAGAGACACCCAGCTTAATGGGTTTGTTTGCGTGCCTGTGTGTCATGTAAAATAGGCCCGTGCATTTTAGCGGTCTCTCATCTTGAAGCCATGTGTGTGCGTTTGCCTTTGAACTGCGCTCCTTGTGGGACGAAGACGGTTCCCACGGCTGGCCCGTTGACGTGTTTAGTGGTCTGAGGGGAGCTGCTAAAACGCTCCTGCAGACTTTGTAGATCTAATCCGAGACACCTTTTTTTTTTTTAAATGTCTCACAAGCCTCAGTGCTCTCTGTCAACAGGGGGAAGCAGAGCTGCCGTCAAGCTTTTGGTTTTCCCAGGAATCCCTTGGCAGGGGGTTGCCATGACCCCTGACCCCTAGCTGTCGCCCGGGTAATCTCTGAAACTCAGGGGGCACATGGAAAACCTGTTGCACAATCACCATCCCAAATTAGACTCTTGACCTCTAGAAACAAGCGGGTCACCAAGGGCTCTGGATGACAGCTGGGGGAGGAGAGAGGGTTAAACAATCAAAGCTTTTGATTGGGTGTTATTGGCAGAATAGGGGTGGGCTCCAAAGGTCAGAGGTTGTTTTCAACGTGAAGGCTGAATGGACACGCTGACATTCTGCACACGGCGTGGGGAATATTTAAGGGCTGTCGGCTGCTGTCGTGCATTAACCCGCAGCGAGGACAGACTGTGTTGGTTCAGCTGAGTTTCAGAAGTGACATTTAATCTCAGGGTGATTTTAGAAAGAGGACGGCTCAACCTTTTCTGTGCAGAACCTGAAATACATTTGTTGACGGGGGCTGAGCGAGGAAAGTAGAACACTCAGCAGGTACTGCAGAAAGCTGAACCAAGATGGCATGAATCATGATGTCATATTTCCACATGATTCTTGGGCTACTGTAGTGTAATGACACTTAGACTTAGACGTGACAATTTTAGAGTGAAACAGTGCATGGGATTATGAAAAATAGGACAAGTCTTTATTAACAATGCTTTTACTTAGAGCTGAAGTGATTAGCCTATTAATCGATTGGTCGTTTGCCAGAAAATGATGCCAAACATGGACTTTTTCCAGCTTTTCAGTTGAGAGGATTTGTTGTTTTTTTGAGCCTTGGAGTGGTCAGACAAAACAAGCAATGTGTAGATGTCACCTTGTGTTTCAGGAAATCGTGATGTGCATTTGGCACTGCTTTCTTACAAATAAACTTTACTTATTGACCAAACAATCAACGGCAAAAACACACCAGAGCAGCGGCGAAGTGCGGCTTGTGGCAAGCTGCCATGCGATGTCTATGGAAAGCTGCGTCCGTTTGATTCTGCGGCGAAGTGCAGCCAAACTAAAAGTTGGGGATAGTTTAACTTTGGATGAAGTGCGGCCAGAGATGACCTGAGATGACCCGCAGCCAATCAGTAAACACTCCTGTGACATGTTGACCTATGTTACAAAGAACGTTTTTTTTATTTTATATATAATTATCTTTATTTAATTTCATGATTTCCACCATGAGGTTTTGCTTATAATATCTTTCCAACAAACATATATAATACCTTGATGTATAAAAGATAGTATACAATATGCTATCCTAGAATGGTGCCCAGCTAACATAAAACATTAATACATTCACATACACAAGACACATGCGCATTACAATGAATTTCTTCCCACTTGAAACACATGAGCACGCTTCCCAGCTGCAGAAAAATGTCATTATTGCGGGCGAGCCGCACTTCGCCGCTGCTTGGTGTGTTTTCAGCTTAAGTGGTTAATCAAGAGAATAATTGTCATATTGATTGATAATAAAAATAATTGTTAGTTGTAGCCCTATAGATGAATTTATGTTTTATCGGATTGCAACTAACCATTTCTTTTAATTCATCTCTCCATTAGTTTTTTTCAATTAGGTGATTGATTTGTTGTTTAGTCTATAAAATAATACAACTTAGTGAAAAAGAAATCAGAAATTTCCCAGAGCCTAAAATGATGTCTTGAAATTATTTGTTTTTATTCAATCAACAGTCAAAAACCCAAACACATTCAATTTACAAAGGTGTAATACAGAGAAACACAACAAATGATCCTCTATTTTCTGCCTAGTAAATGTCTTTAACAACTAATATATTATCATAAATGTTGTTTTCTGTTGGTTGAGAAGTGTTTGATCTCATCTACTCATTTTATCTCAGGAATGTTGATGTCAGTAGGTTAAAAAGACATTTTAATTTCCCTTTGACTCCTCAGCTGAGCATTTTTATTCTTCTATCAAGAGAGCATTAATCTCCCTGGAGCTCAGGTATCCAGTGGCAGAGAAGCCAAAGGTCGTCAGCAGTCAGTCCAGGCAGCTCTACTCATGTTTGGCACAACCGCTGATGTATTTCTGTGTCTCTCTGTCGCTTCATGTCTCAACAGTGGCAAGGGGAGACGCAGGAGTTTTGTCCCAACGCCAAAGTGGTGCTGGTGGGCTGTAAGCTGGACATGAGGACAGACGTCAGCACCCTGAGGGAGCTCTCCAAGCAACGCCTCATCCCTGTCACCCACGAGCAGGTGAGAACAAGCAAATGATGGATATGTGAGGAGAAAGGGGTGACGATGAGTAATGAGAGAGGGACTTGCAAGGTGCCCTGGGAAAAAAAAAACAGACTTGAAAACAACAACGGTTGCGAGAAAAGAAATTAGAAAGCAATCCAGCGATTATATACGATTTTTTTCCATCTTGGATCAGCAGTGGCGTTGCCTCTCTGGTGAAGTCCCACAGGACGGGAGTGTGAAAGGGGGCTCACGCAACACAATCAACCACCGCAGAATAGGAGCAGCGTGAAACCCCCCTGGGACGTGTTGCTGGGGTCGGCGTTTTGACCGAAATTTGCTGACAGGCGATGTAAGGTTGCGTATGGCGAGGGCCGTGGAAGAGGCATGGGCGGTTAGTGGAGTTTATGTCGAGGGACACATTTTTTCCCCCTGAAATGAAATATTCATGCAGATTTAGGGATTCTCAAAATGCAGGATGAATGGAAAAACGGACGTTGATAAATGAGTGAGCCCTTTTATCGCTCGCCGCCATGACCTCCAAGCCAAGGGGATGGGGAGAAGCGGGGAGGGGATGATGAACTGTTCTGTAAATCTGTGAATTTTAATCAGCTTTCAGCGTGTTCATTTTGTGCTCTCCCGTGTTGGACATACAAAAAGTGGAGGGGCTTTTTCACCGCCACACAAAAGCCCTCAGAACAAAGGAGCCTTTTTTTCCGCTGCTGTCTGAGAGCTCGCCGGAGGCTAAAAGCACGCAGCCTCCAAAAAAAAAAATCTGAAAACAACAGACAGTTCATGTAAATAAGATACATAAACAAAAGATGGAGTGGCAAACCTCAGAGGTAATGTAAAATAGATGGGGACCGTTTGTGGCCAGGCCTACATTAAGCTATTGTTTTGCTCCTTCTCAGTCACTATTTACATCCGAGGCCACTACTGTTGGTCCCTCCAACATGCCCAGGAAATGTGTGTCACACAGCAGATGCCAAAGCTGAGCACAATAAACATTTTAGCGCTCTAATCCAATAGCCTGTGTTGTTATCCTGTTGCTGATCTTAAATTGAATTCCATCACAGCTGAGGAGTCGCCGGCGAGAGTGACCACTGGGTGAACTCCAGACATTTCTGCGCTAATCTGCCCGAGATCCGATCGAGCTTTTCCGCTTGTCACGGCAATCTCTACCTCGGCCCCCTCCCCGCCACCGCCGCCACCCCTGAATCTAAATCTGCCGTTCCACCTAATGAGGACTTCATTGCTTCTCATATGCGGCTCAGTGCACAGCCGCGATAAAAATCAAACCACGTCCACTGGGGATGAAAAGCTCTCTGTGTTTGGACAGCATGCCATTTTAGGGTCATGGGAAATGCAGTCCTGTCTCATCTGTTACAAGCTTTACCTGCATGAATGTGGGTTTAAAGTCTTCATCATGTAACAAGAGACGAGGCTGTACTGTAGCGGAGAGAGAGAGAGAGCGGCCAGGGGACTCTAAAATTAAATTTGTCCCTGATTTGATCTCAAGCAAACAATTTACGGTCTCAATTAACTGGGTATATTGTAACATTACTCAGGGGTGAGCTCCAGTGCTGGAGGAGCTCTGTTAGAGTTTAGTCTCTTCTCTCTAAATAGCGGCATAGACCATGTCAACAGCGGCCCAGTGGGCTCTGTTCCTACTCTGTTACCACAGACCAAAGAGTCAAAGCACCTACATTATTCATGCCTCAGAGGGAGGAGCATCATTTGCCTCCAGACATGTTTAGATCATTGACATTCAGTCTACGGTCTAGAATCGACATCGTTGTCTCGGATCTGCTTCCTCTTTCAGGGACAGTTAGTGTTCCGCGATTGAGATATGTATATACCGCCGAGGTACAATGACGGATGGGGAGCATGTTGTAAAATTTCCTTTTCTTTGTGAAGCGTTCACATAGCACCTTGATGTGGAGTAAACTCGTGTCTAACTCAACCTCTAAAAGGAAACACATCACGGTCAGGAGTTCTATTAGAAAAGCGGTAGAGTACAAAACCATTCAAAAGAGAGAAAAGGTGCAACAGAAATGTATTGTGAACATGTCAAGTTATAAAAGCTGATGTTTTCTGTGGCACTGCAGATAAAATGGCACATTTAATCTCCCAAGGCTCAACAATAAGGATTGCCAGCTTGGCCGGGGAGGAAGTAAAATGCCACTAAAAAATAATTAAACAAATTATTTTCCGGAGCTGATGATGGAAGTAACTAATGGAAGTAGCTAAGGAGTGAGCCATCTCACTTCCTTCTCACCTCTGTTGAGAGTTACACGTGTGCAGTAGGCTACTGATCGGGCACTCTCAAAAATACCGGCGGGTAAAGACAAAGTTTATGAGCTGAAGTGCAAGCGAGCATTTCAATTACCCTTTCAACAGGAGTTTAGTGGAGTGGCGTCAGAGGATGTGGGCGAAACTCCAGATTTCATTTACTTAAATAAAGATTAAACCATAGACTGCATACAAGAAGTGGACGTAATCACTGTTGTCACCCGTTGGTTTGTGGACTGCTGTTTTGAAGCCTTGAGTTCAGCATTTTGGATGTTGCAGTCTTGGGTTTTTTGCAACCAGAAGTGACAAAAGAGGGTGGAGCTGAGTATAACTGAAGGCCGAATAAGACCATTTTAGGCAACCAAAAGGGTTATAATTAGCTTTCATGAACTGAAAACACACTGTGAAAGGGCTCCTCCCAGACCGGACAACGCCGTGGTAGCAACCTGTCAATCACAAGGTTGCACACGCCCTAAAACATACCCTGCTTTATGGTCTATTTGACTTTAAATGGGTCCATAATTCACTAAATAAACGTCAAGACTTGAGACCATAAACTCATGTTTACAGTGTTTACTGAGGTAATAAATCAAATGAGAAGTAGGGTCATTTTAACTTCTATACAATCAGACTTCTTTTTGCAACCAGAGGAGTCGCCCCCTGCTGGCTGTTAGAAAGAATGCAAGTTTAAGGCACTTCAGCATTGGCTTCATTTCTCAGACCCCGGAGTTGCCCACTGGATTAAACATGACAATTGACTTTAGTCTTTATTGTTAGTTTATAGACACTTATAAAAAAATTAAAAGATTAAAGGAATATTACACCAACATCTTGAGTGTCAAATACTTGAAAGGCAAGTCAATTTCTGACTTCTGATTTATGAATTTTGCCCAACTGCGCAAACATTGACGTGGAACCCTGTCTCCCCTTTTATGTTTCCTGTAAAGCATATTGTTTCTTCTGTTTTGAAAACATAAATTAAGTTTGCCTGCTTGCTAATAGTCTCTTTCTTTGCCTGTATCTGTGTTCCAGGGCAGCACAATAGCTCGACAGATGGGGGCGGTGGCCTACGTGGAGTGCACCTCCAAGGTTTCGGAGAACAGCGTTCGGGACGTGTTCCACGTCACCACGGTGGCGTCGGTACGACGGCCACACAAGCCGCAGCTAAAGCGCAGCAGTTCCCGCAGAGGCCTGAAGCGAGTGTCACAGCTCCCGCTGCCACCCCTGCCGGGTCGGACTGAGCAATTGGATGAGGCCCCGGCCATGAGGAAGGACCGGGCCAAGAGCTGTGTGCTCATGTAGAGACCCTCGCTATAAATATATATATGTATATACAAAAACACAGAAATATATAACAGAGGAAGTCTATTTATTGTTTTTCCGTTGTTGTTTTTTTCTTGTATTTTGATTTTTGCACTGCAGAGGAGTGAGGAAAAAAAGAAACACTGCGCTGTGGAAAGAAATGCTTTGGATTTTTTATTTTTTTCGTTGCGTGTGTGCATATTTTCTAAGCTGTTTACATATTTGTGTTGTTTTGAAATGATGGCAAATTGGACTAACCCTCTGGACATGAGGGAGCTGTGATAGTGGAAATGCCGTCTAGCCCCGGGTATTAAAGAGGAATTAATTTCCTGAAACCGCTCTAATAGCAGGATTGCACGGCTGCGGAGCAGCAGCGAGGAGGGTGAAGTGCGTGCGAGGAGGACCATGTTGAAGCAGGACGTCTGGGGATGAAGCTTGTTGTTTTCACAGACAGTGTTGCTCAGCGAACATGAGGACTAAATCTCTAGCTGCACTGTCTCAAGTTGCCATATTTGAGAGGACATGTACAGTAATGCTGAAAAGGGATTGTAGTGATTAGATGAATGATGGCTCAAACCAAACATTAAGAGCTGGAAATGAGATTTTGTAACACTGAAATATTATGAAGGTGTGCGTGAGCGTTACTACCACAAGTGCATTTTTAGAAGTCACCACATATCTGATTTTATTTTGCTCATTTAACACTATTTTTCTCATCAACTCCCAACTGTGTCAGTTTGATTCACTGAAGTTAATGCTGTTGTATCTATTTTAAAGATGTTTCTTTGTGGAAAATAAAGTAGTAAAACGTTGGGGCTTTATTTTGTTTCCCTTTCATTAAAAATAAAGCAACAGCTTGACTGTACAGAGAAAGGAGGATTTCTGGCTAAAGTTTCTTTCCTGTTTTTTTCCATTATGGCATCAGAGATGTAAATCATGTGATTATAACAGACTGTAACCAACTGTCCCATTATGCTCAGCAGTGATTCACGATTTTCTCTAGAACTTCCCGTCCAGCTGTATTCCTCTACCAGCCTTCAAAAGCCATTTCTGTAAATAATAACTGCCCATTTCCTGCTGTAATGTCGTCTCCGTGCTCTCATGCTGCCCTGCAAGTCAAACAGCACTGCAGCCCGAGGAATGAGTCAGTCTTTCAAGGTAATGTGCAGACCTCTCAGCTGGCAAAAGGTAAAATTGAACTGCAGTGCAGCAGCACCGGAGCACTAATGTAGTGTTTTTAAAATGACGGACTCGGTACCGTTGCAGGAGCTTCAAGCCCATTCAGTATGACAGATGACATGACGCGAGCTCTTTCATCCGCAGAGAACAATTTTGCCGTCCAGTTGATCCTGGGACTCAAAACCTTTCAAAGTTGTTGGTTTTTTTTCCCCTAAGCTGTTTGTGTAAAACAGTCCATTGGTCAGTCACAATGTGGATGGTTTCTCTGAGGCAGCAGGACTTTCTGTCTGGAGTGTTTTTGAAGTTGGCAAGCTGCTGTATTCTGACAGCATTTAGGGGGAGGTGAGAGTGGACAGGCCCGTCTACTGTAAGTCAGCAGCTGAAAGCTTTACCTTTACAACTGTCAGTGTTGTCTGGCAATTTAGCTGTTGCTACATCGATGCTAGACACTGAACCGTTGACAAGATGAGCTCAAATGGATGAAATGTCAGAGAACTAAGACAGATCAAGATCAAGACAAAGACGAGAAACAAAAGGGGAAGTGATAGAGGGTGGTGGGAAGTATTAAAGGAATATTACACCAACATCTTTTGAGTGTCAAATACTTGAAAGGCTCTAAAACGATTCCAGCTTGACCCCTTTGCAGAGGACAGAAGTTGTAGATTGGGACTGAATTCGCAGCACTTATAATGGATTCACAATGGACTCATGGCAAAAAAAGGGGGTCAAGATGTATTAAAACATCCAAAGAAAGTTCTCAAGCCACTCCTGCAGTGTAACCGTATGGTCAGTATGCTCTGGATGTTTATTCTGAGAGGTCCATCGATGGCAAGTAGGCTGCCCTTTCTTAGTCACTTAGTCTACTAATCGGTCATTTTGGTCTTAGGCAACTAAGATTTCTTTAGTCGATTAGTTGTTCTTCAAGCTGAATGACATATTTCAAAAGAAACTTATGAGCACATCTCTGGTAAACACAAGATTTAAAGTGGTGCTTTTGTGTGAGTCTTTGTGAAGAAACTCAGTTTTTACAGATCTGTTGATTAGATGAACTAATCGATTACTCGACAAAAAACGTGTTAGTCAACTAAGAAATTCTTTTCTCGCGGACAAAAAAAACGGAAAACAGAAAAACCATTTGATCTACACAAGAATGTATGTAATTCTGGAGAGGTTTACTTCTTCAAACATAGAAAAACTCTTTGGTTTAACTGCTCACAGCTCATGCAACCTGCAGTGAGGAGCCACCGGTAGACAATGCTTAGCTATAAAGGCTGGGAACCTGTGTTTCAGACAATCGTTGCTTTGCCAAGAAAACACTGAATTACTACTATTCTCGATGTTTTGGAGCTAGGTGGAGGTAATAAGTAAGGGATAATGTACAGCGAGCCGGTCATTGTTGTGAAAGAAACCCTGAGAGGTTGATGCCGCACCCCGACGTGAAGCGGAGGGCTGAAGTGTTCAAATGTAATCTTGTAAAATTTAGTTTTAGGTGAGAAACTTGAGGCGGATCATCAAGGATTAATAATAAATTTGCAAAAAATCAGTGTGCAAACGGTAATAAAAGGAGTGTATGTTGAAGTGCATGGGATTTATTGTTTCATTTTTGTTTTATACTCTGGTATCGAGAATCATTGGTATCGTGACGTCCCTAATTGTAATATACTGTAACTGCTGTGAATCCAAGCTACTACACTACTCTGCAAGGGAGAAAGCTACAGATTTTGAGAGTCAGCTTTTAAGCCTACAAGGAGGTAAATATTTAATTCTCAAAAGATAGATTTTCAGTGGTGTATTCCTTAAAGCAGAACGAAGAAGATGGGATATTTTTTGGATGGACACATGAGTCAGTGAGGAGCTGTAGGAAGGTGCTGCCCAGGGCAGGAAATGAGCAGTGGAAATGAGGCCAGCACCCACAGCAGGGGCACAAGACCTGCTGTGCCCCCACAGCTCGGACTGAGACTTAAGAGGATTAGTCTTGTTGTGCCAGTGTGTGTGTATATGTGTGTTTAACAGAGTGGGCATTGGGCATCATCATCTCTGTTGCACTGGCCTGCATTTCCCCATCAGCCTGCATATCCATCAAATGAAGCAGTCACCCAGACGCTGACGCAGACGTGTACATCTTGCCAAGATGAAGACAAATCAGCTGCTGCTTTGTTTGTAAAATTAGCCTGGCATCGGAGTTTATCTTGACAATCTACTCCCGCTCGCAGGCAGGTTTATTAATGCAGGATGTCTCGCCTCGATTTCAGCAATCTGATCAGCCATTTGCCCTTTACCGCTGAGACGGCAGGAGGATTAGAAGTACCTTTGTGTGGGTTCACGCTCTGATTCTGCATTCTTGAGTTTCCCTGCTATTCCCTGCTATTCCAAGTGGCTCTGACAAGCACAGAGAGCCCAGTCATCTTACCCCTGAACGGCCAGAGCTGACGTCATGTGCACAGGAAGCATGCGATCGCAGACGTTCTCGGCTAATTGCTACAATTTGTAGATGGGGTTGTGTCCCCAGAGACGGAGGAGAAAGAGAGAGAGCGATTCACGGAGACACATTGAGGAGGAGTGATGGACAGAGGCAGAGACAGTACTTGGCTTGCCTGCTGACAAGAGGCTACAGAGCACAGCCACAAATCGCATACAGTCATGAGAGGATTTGTAATGAGAGGCAGTATGTGACCAAGCTGAACTCACACACGCGAACACACACACACAGGAAGCCGGCAGAGATTGTTGGCATTCCACATTCACAGTGCAGGAATTGACCATCAGTGTACTGCACAAGCAAATGCCTTCAACAGCATATTAATCTGACGACCTTTCCCCCGTTGCCCCTTAAGATTTCCAACTTGATTGTTTCCTGTTTCCCAGCAGATGATCTCAACAAAGTAGAGAGAAACCTGGCCCCTCCCCGAGGTGGTTTAGCAGTGAAAACACAGACTATGGAGATTAATTATCCCACGGTTTAGTGCTTTCTGCACTAAAGTGCTGCTAATTAAAATGTGTGAGTGTGTACGTTCATATAGTCTATCAGTGTGTGCATATGTGTGTGTCTTTATCTCAATTTGTCTGTGTGTCTGAATTCACATCTGGGACCAGCATCTTATTGCAGAAAAAGTGTTTTTTAAATGTCTTTTAACATCAAAAGTAGAGCAGGGAGGGATTGACTGATGGGAGGAGTTATTGATGTTTTAGAAAGCAGTGTTTTTTTTTCTATCATGTGTTTTCAGGTGGATGCACACATACAGTATTTCCCTGAGGGATTGGAGGTTATGTATTGTGTCGCTGAGCTTGTGTGATGGGAGGTCTCGTAAGACGGGAAAGATGGAGTGGTTTGGCAACGATAGTCAGTATCCAGCTCCTGAGTTTCTAAATTGGCTCCGCAGACATCTTGGAAGGCATCCATGGAAAAATAAAACAGCTTTATCTGTGATTGTGAGGGACAAATTCTGAGTATTTAGTAGAGATGCAAAACAGAACCGTAAAAAAACAAACCCTTTGATGACTGTACAAACCAAACCGTGGGCTTGTTGAACCGTTTAAATACATACGACTATTAAATACAGGCCTGCTAATTATTTGACGAGGTGCCAGAGACAAAGAAAAGGCAATTATCTGCACATAAACCTCCTTGACCATGAAGTAGCATGCCGTATTTCATGTATAAAATCAGTGTTATGGCTTCATATAATATAGAAATATCATTCATTACAATCAATCAATCTATTTATACATTTTAGAGTTCATATATATATATTGGAAATGGTTGTGTTTTTCCGCAAAATCCACAATACAAGCCGAACCATGGGCTTGTTGAACTGTTGCACCACTATTATCAAGAGTAGCATAGCAGTGGCCTGTCTATATAGGCTGTTTTTCCCATAAGGTTGACTTTATAGCTGCTATCGCCTGATATATGGTTGCTACTTACTTTGTTTTCAGCCATGCTAGGTCATGGTTCTAGATATAGTAATGTTGGTTGGTCGCATCCACCACTTTAGTCTGGACTGAAATATCTCAACAACTCTTTTATGGATTGCTTGGAAATTCTGTACAGACATCCATGGTTCCCGGACGATGTATCCTAAAGACATTAGCCGTGTTTCCATTCAATCGTCAAGAAAATTTTAAGCAAACTTTTGAAATGTTGCATTAAAAAAATGCAAATTAGGAGCTTTTTCATCAACTGGTTTGGAGCGAATAAACTCGGCTAAGGTGTAGTTTAGTCAGAAGATGGCGCTGTAGGCTACACACGGAAATCACATGTAAACCGCCAGTAAACAGAGTAGAAGAAGTAGAGGCTTCCAGTCGGCTTAGCCATCTACGAGAGAAAAATGGAGAGAGGTCTTCAGGAATTTGT
Organism: Sebastiscus tertius; assembly: GCA_916701665.1. Taxonomy (NCBI): domain Eukaryota; kingdom Metazoa; phylum Chordata; class Actinopteri; order Perciformes; family Sebastidae; genus Sebastiscus; species Sebastiscus tertius. The sequence goes on from CAKAOH010020708.1 coordinate 34,619, forward strand.
TTCAATTGGGCAAGTTTTAATTGTTCTTTCATGTCAGCTAGTATTGGCCATGTTTCATGCTGTCCAGAGACGTTATGGGAATAGCCGAGAAAACGCAGACAGCAGAAACAGCTGATCGGTCATGTGAGTTAAATGTTCACTATACGTCAGAATTTATTTGGCAAAGGTGTTTCCATATCCCATCTAGTGCATCAACTCTTCTTCAATAAAGGCAAGAATTAAGTTTTATCAAATTTTGCTGTTTACAATACAGCTTTTCTAATGCAATACTTCAAAATGGGGATAAAAATATGCCAATGGAAACATGGCTACTGATGATTTCCTGAACTTTCCTCCAGCGCCACCAGCAGGTCAGAGTTTTCACCTTTCTACTAAATATTTCAACGTCCACAAGATGGATTGGTGCCAAATTTTGTACAGACATCCC
>CAKAOH010020709.1:0-13111 GCA_916701665.1 Sebastiscus tertius
AAAAAAAAAAACTTTGCATGGATGTTTCTCAAACTTGTAGAGACGTGTTTAATACATAGTGCACCATATGACCGCTGTTGTGCTGGCTTGGGGGGGAGGGGGTAGCACCAATGGCTCTGCTAGCTTTTCATCAGCTGACTGTCAAACGGACTGCAGTGGCTGAGGTTAGGGATCGTGGTGAAAGTGACGGCTTTAAAACGAAAAAAAAGTCTTTTGTAATGTTGTGCATTCCTTTCACACCTGGTTAAATAAACCCACTGGCTTTTGCTTTATTTTAAATTTAGTTGTATTTTGTTTTGGCGGTAGTAATGCTTATTTTTTCCTTTACCAAATGTATTATACACTGTGGGAGAAAGGGATAGTTTTGCCTTGCACCCTAGAGGGGAAAAACTGCTATTTATGGCCTTGTTGTTTGCAGACTTCCAAAGGTGAATATGTGGAGCCTTTTTTTCAGGACTGATGGTGTTTAGGGTAATCTGTAATTTGCTGTTACACCTTTTTATATACAATTATGTCCTATAAAGAAAAGCATGTTTGCGCAATTCATGTTTTCCTCCATTTGTATGCATCATCAAGCTGTTGATGTGTGCTCTGGAGCATATGTTTAATAGTCTATTATATTGTGTTGCTGGATCTAACACTGTCTAATAATCACATCATCAGCTGCTCGAGCCCTTGTCAAACACAATGCTCTCACTGATGACAGAAACTTGCATTTAGTAGTAGGAGAAGCAGGCGAGAATCTCCCAGGGTAAGACCCACTGGTATTGTGTTTTTTTTCTTGGTGCTAGGCTGCTTACAATAATCTATCCATTGACAGTCATACATCAAACGCAAGCCCCACTCTCTCTCTCTTTCTCTGAGCCTTTTAATATTAATGTAAGAGCGGGCCACAAACAGGAACTGCGCATTACTCATCATGAGCGCAGAACGCTGCCTAGTTCTGCATGGCAACAGTCATGATCAGATATAGGTCTGAGGCCGCTTTCATAAAGCTTCCAAAGAGTTGCTCCTAATAGGGGAATTCTTCACGAGTACACAGAATAATGATGGATTGCAAACAATATCCTCTTCAATGTAAAATGAAATCCTCTCTGAAAACGAATATGCTTTTCACGAAGCATCTTGGCCCTTAATATAGCTTCTGAGGTGAACAACTCTTTAGGAGTAGGAGGAGGGTGCACTTTTAGAAGGATTTTCATAAGCATGAGAGAAAATAGCACAGAGAAGAGAAATCTTCTCTCAATGCTCTGCAACACAAAGTTTTTCATAAAAGGCTGTTGAGGAATGATGTTTGGTCTTTTCTCTGCAGAGACACGTTCACAACTCACTCTGTGAGGTAACACCATTTAGTATTTAACACCATTTCTCAGCCTCGTGTTGTGATGCAGTTTATTTCATTCCCACTGGAATTGCACACCTTGCAAACCAACAAAACAGCATTATTTGTGTATCCCTAGTGCTGTGCGGGTCACTGATGGGGCACATGTTTGTGTCATTAGTGGTCTACTTTATCTAACAGTCCTATTTATGGCCTGCTGACATAGGACGAGGAGGAATGTTGCTAATTAGTTAAAGTTGTGAACCATTTTCACCACCTCACAAAGTCCTATTACAATTTCCACAGAAGCCAGAGAGGTCTGAACAAAACACCTACAACTCACATCTACATCGTTTTCTATGTGTGCGTTCTGAATGATTAAAAGAGATGATTGATCATTAATGGCATCTAAATGAGATCATACATCTCACTCATATAAATGTTCATGTTCATTCTTCATTTATAATCAATTTGAGGAAATGAATGTTAAACTGACTTCTTTGAAATATGATAATATAATGATTAGATTAACCGCAATCGTACATTTTCTTTAAAGCCAGTGTGCTGTCTGGTACTTGCCTGCTCCAGCTACACAGTAGCTACAGTATATACCTTCTCAGTAGCGTGTTGAGGCTTAAAGCGATGGGCTTATCTGACTCTGTCCTCTCTTGCCTACCGTTTATAGCAGGGTTGCTTTATCTCATTGACCCACTCTGTGTGTGCATATACGTACATGCACACACACATATGCGTGCATGCCTGCAGAAGGAAGTATGCTGTCGTTGTGTGTGTGTGTGTGGCCTTGAGCCAGTTTATAATCTGTATTGCATTGTTGTTGAGCTCCAGACGCAGAGATATCTGATTCAGGCGACAGGGAAAGCGGTTTGTGATGATAAAAGCCAATGGGAAAGCCAGCTGACTTAGATTGATCTGCCTGAATGAGAGGCCATAGTAAGATGTAGTGTGTGTGTGTGTGTATATGTTGCTTGGACCAGGGATGACCAAAGGCCTCTCTCATTTTCGGAGTAACGGATAGTGGAAGTGACATCAGCATTGCCAAAAGCAACAAAACCACCCAGTATGGTCGGCGACTCGTCATTGAAGTGTTGCTCAAGCGCTCGTTAATACATTTTGGTGACGAAAAACGGGCATGGCCATTTTCAAAGAGGTCCCTTGACCTCTGACCTCAAGATATGTGAATGTAAATGGGTTCTATGGGTACCCACGAGTCTCCCCTTTACAGACATGCCCACTTTATGATAATCACATGCAGTTTGGGGCAAGTCAGTCATAGTCAAGTCAGCACACTGACACACTGACAGCTATTGTTGCCTGTTGGGCTACAGTTTGCCATGTTCTGATTTGAGTATATTTTGTATGCTAAATGCAGTACCTGTGAGGGTTTCTGGACAATATTTGTCTTTGTTTTGTGTTGTTAATTGATTTCCATAAAGCAAATGTATGTATGTATGTACTCCCATGTTGATAAAAGCATTAAATACTTGACAAATCTCCCTTTAAGGTACATTTTGAACAGATAAAAAACGTGTGATTAATTTGTGATTAATTGCAATTAACTATGGACAATCATTCAATTAAATATTTTAATCAATGGACAGCCCTAGGTGAAACAAAAACATATGATTAGTTGATGCTTCATCACGTCTGAAAAAAGTTGAGACCAGCTCAACTTTATGTGTAGCGTCTCACGCAGCGTTAAGTTTCGGCCGTCAGTTTGTAGCCTCATGTCACTGGCTTCCATTGGAAAATGACTTGTAAAATCATCATTCTTAAAGGGACAAAAATCTACATAATTAAACATAATAATAAAACCGTACATAATTACACAATACACAGAGTCACATTGTGGTGAAATACTCAGTTTGGAAGAAATTACAAATCGTGATGAGGGTTTCCAAGCAACACAGACACAGTGCAAGCATGGTGACAGCTGATGACGCCAGTTCTGCGCTCCAAAGTATTCATCTTCTGTTAGAAAAACTATTGCTCTGACTCACAGTTAGAGAAATCAATGGACTCACTGGCATTAGAAAGTAATTATATATTCATGTAAAAGCCTGCATTGAACACAAGACTGACTATACATTTTCCCTACAAAGAAATCATTTTGGAACTGTGAGTCCTTTTTTGAGATGGCATTCATGAGGGTAGTAGCAGCCGAACAGAAGAGATCAAGCTGCTTTCAGATTTATCATTTTTGTGATTCTCTTGTGTGCCTGGTTGGCTGATGCAGAGCACAGTCATGCATGACTACTACAGAGTTGTAGAATATGTAAGTTGAAACCCATCAAAAGAGCAGGCGTGTGAGCACTTAGGCTCTCACAGGTTCTCAGAAAGTGGTCCAGGCCAGCTTACATGTGAGCCCTGTGTTTTGCTGTGATGGCAGCCACTCAACCCGGCCATATACACCATGTCATGTTAAATCAAATACACTGCCACAGTTGACTTCACATCCAGTCTTGCATACCCAACTACATGGAATGTAATGTATTAAAATAGAGACATGTGGTGTTTTTTTATTGGTGTAAATAATTCAACTTGAAAAAATAATTTCCTCTGAGGCAGGGCCATTTTTGAACTACAGCCTTGGACCGGTCCCTCTGTCTTATCCCTCTCTACCCCCTTTCTTCCTGCCCCCATTCTTATCTACTGTTTTCTCTGTATTTCCTGCTTCCGTATTAAGAAGACGTCAGTTTTGTCAGCTCAGTATTAAAAGAAAAAATGGACGACAGAGGAAAGCATATTGCAGTATTGATAACCCACAATATAAAGAAGTGCTGTGTACATGACACAGGAGAGGCTGAGAGTCCATCACCCCCCGCCTAAAACCTGTTCCCCCCCCACTCCCCTTGAGGCGATCGGGAGTGCAGTTTGTGTGGATGCGAACTTGGCCATTTAAGCATCAGGAGGAGGGCTCGTCTCCCTTCAGTATGTTGCCATACAAAGAGACTCTTAGGAACCAGCTGATTCACTTTACATTATTAACAGAGCACTGAACCCTGACTGCTGCATGCACAGGGTGTGTGCGTATGAGTGTGTGCAGGCTCCCACTTGCCCAGCAGCACATGCACGCACACACACATTCATTCACAGTGTGAACTTTTAGTGGCTGCAGTGTCACACGCACACACATACATACACACACACACACACACACACACACACACACACACACACACACACACACACACACACACACACACACACACACACACACACACACACACAGAGTTGAGCTGTGCATTATTGAAGAAGAGGCTGTCACATTGACGTTCGTTGGTCTAAAGGCTCCAGAGCGCTGAGCCCGGAGTTGGTCTCGTTTGGGATTAATTAATAAATTCATAAATCAGATTTGACAAGGTAATTCACTGTGCCTATCTCGGCCCCTGCTTGTCTAGCTCATATAGTTACTATCTTAATGTTATGCCTTAATTTCCAGAACACAGTGCGCCGCCTTTTCAGGAGGAACAGATACTGTAGGTCTTAGTTTGTTGAACATGCAAAAGTCTACATTTGCTCTTCATTTGACAACTTCTGTTTTCTGTCTTTGCAGGTCCACACATAATGAGCTGGAGAAGAATAGGTGAGTTGGCATTACATTTTCAAAACATTTCACCTTTTAAATCCTAGAGAACAGCCTGCAGACACATGCACATTCACATCCTGCCCTGACATGTGAACACATCCATCATGTCCTACTTTTTAATTGTGCCCCACAATATTTTTGCCCTTCTTCTTCAAGAAAGCACTTCCTCTTCAACAGGTCCTTAAAACCAAAAGTAAAGGGTGACCCAGTTGTGTTCCGTTAAAGATATTCCCTCTTCTCGTGCACACACTCTTTGCACCTTTTTAGAGTTATGCAACAGTTTGGTTGCCGGGCTAAGGGCTTCGAGTTACAGGGGCAGGCAAGGGTGCATGCAGGCAGAGCCGGAGCTTAAGTCAAAAGTTCAGTGCTTGTTTTGATGTTTTTTGATTTGTATGCAGCGGTGGCACCAGTGTCAGCCCGATACCCGAACAAAATGTCCTTTCAGTAGCTTTCCAGCTTGATCATAGTTCTATTCAGACTTATATCTCTGCTTTCAAGATAGTATCTCCAGTAGAAGAAGTGTGGGGTGTTCAGGGAGACCTTTGCTTGTGATGGTTTACCGCACCGCCTTCTGAAGCGTGCAAACACTGGTTTCTTAGAAGCCCTTATCAGATTGAGTTCACCACCCACATCGGGTGCTCGTTGGTGTTTATGCTCTGTGACTTTGCAGGCCTCAAGAGTCAAGCCGTTAAGGGTTTTCTTCGACACCATAAATAAGAGCGGCTAGACTTAGCAAGATTTATGGTAAATGGAAAAAAAGCTTGCTTTCCATTTCATTATCTCCGAGGGTGTGGGTACAATGAAAGGATGTGGGAGGCTGGATCCATTCAGCGTAATTACATATCACCTCGGCCTGTTTTTCTCACCATTCTCCCTGGCAGCCTCTTCTGAAAGGATGGGAACATTGGAAGGAGAGGCGTCCAGCGAGTTAAATATAGACGGAGAGTTGATGTGTCATCTTGGTGCTCATACGCGATGCCGCACAAGGCCAGCCGGTCGGCTGACTGGCCTCGGCAGATTGCAGCACCCATGCGGGGTTGCATTTTTCCAGTGTTCCATCCACACAAATACATTTTTTAAAAAAAAAGGTGCCGGCTCAGATGTTTGTTCCTACAACACAGTGTGAAGGCTGTTTTTCGTCACTCCTTCCACAATCACGCAGCCAGGCGCTTTGTAGTATGTCGCCTGTTCCTATGGCCATTTATGGGCTATAGTCATCTCTGCCAATCAGAGCAGACTAGTGTAAAGCCTGTAGATGGCAGAACAGAAGGGATCACTGCTGGCTTGGTTCAGCACTGAGTAATGGTTACTGCAGAGTTATGAATCATTAGAGAGATAATTAATTGAATTTAAGTGAAATGAAACTCCATGCATAAAAGGCAAATGTAAAAAGAGTGATCTACCCACTCATTTGTGCATTTGATAGCATAAGTTTTGCATCAGCGCTCAGCGGTTTCCATTCTTGTTATGTGTACAACATCCATTGAAACTTGCATCCTCTCCCTCCTCCTTTTCCTTGCTCCACCTTGCTGGTTCGTGCCGACTCAGAGAGCTGCGGCAGAACAGAGTAGGCTGGGAACAGGTCGTCCTGTACCACACCACTATACCAAATCCAGATACTGACACCTGGGTTTTGTTCCCCCTCTTGTCTTTACTTTCAGTGAGTGCGGTGTTGTTGCTTAGAAGTTGAACAGCACAAGACTAATTCAAATTTCCATTAGCAATGAAAGAGGGCAAAAATTGAAATGGTAATCCATCTTTTTAGAAGCACACTTAAAGTCAGAATCGTTTATAATCCCCCCCCCTTTTTTGTCAGCAGTTAATCCAATTCCCTTTAAGCACATGCTTCACTGTAAGCTATATGTATCGGGCGTCGTTGTTCACCCAAGTGTGTCAGGCTTATACCATGATTCTACAACAACAGCAGCAGCAGCAGCAGTTTTCGTTCCAGCAGACTTCCAAGTTGTGTAAATTGGAGGCAGCTCCTTTATGGTCCAGCCTGACTGGGGCCCTTATCAGCCCTGTATATCTGCCGCCAGCGAGACGATTTGCCTTGCATGGCTACCACAGGTCCTGATAACCTCTGTGACGAGTAGAAACGTCGTGACAGCGGAGACCACAGGACGCTGGATAAAAAGGACTGAAACAGGGGGGCTGAAAACCCACATTCCAGATGCTCACACTGTGCGGCGGGACCAGATAACGTGGTGACTCTGCCGCTTTGATCATGTACCTCCTAACAGCCCTGTTTCACTTCCTCATGTCACTACTAAATTACACTGCCTCAGTAAGGTTTAACAGTAAAGGGCTTATATGCCCGCACGTTGCAGTTCCAACACTTTGATCTCACAGCCTTCAGCCTATTAGTCCTTTTTCTTTTAAACATGTTGATAACAAATCCCCCAGATCAGGTTAGTTGTCGGGCGATGCTTGTTTGTTAAAGAGTTTTAGAGTAAAAAAGATATTCTATGGCCCAGGGTTTAGTCTGTTGTTATTCAACCGGTTTCTTCTTCCCTTTTGGATGATGACTCTGTTTATGGATAATCAATACAGCAGGATTTTACTTGCTACAGTAAATCCACAGGAACTGTCGCTTATCATTTACCCTCCTCCTCCTCCTCCTCCTCCTCCTCCTCTGAAGCGACCTATTCATTTTAATATTGTTTATCAAGGCCAGGCTTATGATACACACAACAAATTATTTTACCCCAGCGCCCAGACAGAGGAAGCAATATTAGCTTTTCCGCTTGATCTTTTTTTTTTTTTTTTACGAGGGGAGTTGGGCAAACAGTGCGGGTTAAACACCTTTCAGCGTGTGCCTGTGGAATATTAAAAAGGCTCAGTCTTGTCCATTAGAGTTGGGAGCCAGATCGGTTGTCCTTGGGTGACATGTAAGGAGCATCCATGAGGTCTGCCCTCTCTGGGTTTGTTTTGGCTCAGTGGTATGTGAAATGGTAAATGGAGATAATTACGCCTCTTTTACAATCAACTTTGGATTGGTGTAGGTGTTCTCGATTGTCAGTGATTTTATTTTTTGTGTGTGTGTGTGTGTGTGAGAATATTTCTTTCTCTGGCCAGAAAGTATATGAGCTTGTCAGGACTAGAGATTACTAGCGACTAGAGACAAGAACTGATAATTCGGTACCAAGTCGATGCCAAAATTCGGAAAATGTGATGACGCACCCAGGGGACACTGCCTAGTTTTTCCCTGATAATGCTACACTGCGAACAACAAATCCGTGTTGAAATCTGCAGGAGAGCCAGTTAACATTAGCTGTTAGCAGCCGGTAAGCAGCATGATCCTGCACGGAGCTAACAGCTATTGTTAACAGGAGGTTACGTTATGATGCATTCAGGCTCTATTCAGTAAAAATGTAATGTAAAAATGTAAATGAAAAGTATTGGGCGAAGGTAAATTCTAACATGTCTAACACATTATGATGATGTGTTCAAATGTAATCTTGTAAAATGTAGTTTTTGGCAATAAACAGCAATCACACCAATATAAAATAGATAATAGAGAAGGAATTATGATAAGTTTAACTTCCTAACAACAAAAACAGTAATCAAATGGTAATAAAGGAGTGGATGTGGAAGTACATGGGATTTACTGTTTTACTTTTGTTTTTTACCGTAGTATTGAATTGGTATCGAGAATCATGAAATTTCAATGGTATTGGTATTAATTACTAAATTTCTGCTATCGTGACATCCCTAGTCAGGACACTTGGTCAGATTTGAGAGCTCTTCTTATTTAGCTTAAAACGTCCTATTGAATGTAACCGTTTCAACTACAGGCCTTGTGATAGACAGTAGTTTTAGTAACATGTACTCCAGGCAGTAAAACTCACCACTGAATATCACTGAATAGGTGTCACATTTTTGAAATGGTACATAACTCTGTTGGGATTGAAGCCCTTCGTGTATTTCCATTCTTTTTAACCAGTGGGCTATAAACTCAGCACTGTTGTTCCAGCCTTGGGGTTGGATGAGCAGTCAAACATGAATAAAGCCTGGGCTACATTTTCTCTGGCTGTGCTGATGCTCCGTGAAGAAAGCCAAACTGCTTCCCCAGTCTTTCTGTTGTCTGCCCAGTGAGTGCAGCCTATTCTCAGGCTCTGCTGCAGGGCCCAAAACTGGGACCATTTGTTCTGACCAACGTGACGACTTGTAAGCTTTTCTTGGCTCAGAAAAGCAGCTTAAGGGACTTGATCTTTGGTCTGGTGAGCCCAGCTAGAGCACGCACACGTGCTGGGGCAGGCCCCCCCCACCTCCCTCTCGTAGGCCACCCGATGCAAGTCCTTAATAGCCTAGCTTGGCTTCGGCTTATCCTTAGCTAACGACGGTGTCAGAGGACGAGGAAGTAATTGACAGGCTGATGAGATGAGCAGAGGGATAGGTCAAACACACCTGACTAAGGGAAGCCTTGAGCAGCACGCATGCCTTATCCACACTCCCACTGTGTCAGCGGGAGCGTTTCTGACCTGTAATTAACACAGTGAGCACATGAGCCAGTATCAGGGTGGGACTAATCACCACAAACAGTCAGATGGTGACAAACTTTGTGGCCAGAAGTGTGCTTCCTTTACAACCAGGTTGGCAGCTGCCCAGCTGTAATGAGGAGGTCATTTTCTGTTCTTAAAGATGGTGAAAGTAACTTCTTTAAAATGTGTACTTTGCACACCAGGAAAGCATCTACTCACTTCAACCAAGACAAGATAGTTGCCTTTTCCTTTGTGCCATGTGGGTGTGTAGCTCTGAGTCGAGGTTGAGGAGGAGTGAATTATCCTGCATTGATTTACCTTTCAGTTGCACCTACCTGCTTGGGTTGCCAGGTTTCTGACACTAGAACGTTTTTGTGGATTGGCACCCTCAGGGTGGCCAGTCACAGACCTTTTTAAGAGAGGCACTTGGCTTCAAGAAACTGAAAAATCCATTGGCCTAAAGAGAAACAGTGTAGATCAAATACACCAGGTTTTCTTACTTCCTAGTAAGTTAAATTGGGAGGAAAGCACAGGTAACAAGATTGAGAAATCATTGCTAACAAAGTAGAACGAGCAGACCTTTTTCAATGTTAGCTGTTAATATAAGCTCAACACTTCCTGTAGCTGCTTCTTGCGGTGAAAACTTCCTGGTAAAGACAGCTGAGCTTGGTATATTGCGGTTTCTGTTTGAATTAGCATATTCTATGTAGGGCTGGGCGATATGTCCAACATCTTCTTTCACAATATAGGTCATTTCATATCTCTATATAACAATATATATCACGATATAGCATGTTTTCTGGTAATTCAATAACTAAATAAATAGTCTATATGAAACAACTCCATGGTAAAGCTTATATTTGTATACTGCTGTGTGAATTAAATACTTGACAAATGAAAAGTACTGAGTATTTTCTCATTTTTAATTGAATTTAACTTGAGTGCAAAATGAACATAGAGATAGAGCAATAGAAACAATATAGAAAATATATACGATATATATTTTTTATTGTTTTGATGATATATATATATATATATATATATATCCACATATTGCCCAGCCCTAATTCTATGGAGTAAAATCATTGCATCTCATTTATTATCATTTACATTTAACTATTTTGTTGTTTTATTTGCTGTAATTTCATTATCATATGCCATAATTTGAGATTGTTATCAGCTACTGGAGAACTTTGATGCAAGGACTGCAGACCTCAGTATTCCCAATAGTTAGCTGTCAGATGGTAGAAGACAGTGTAAAATTAGAGGTCACCATGGTTTTGCCTCCCATCCTCAGAAGCCATCCCCACACAGATGTTCTATAGGCAGGTGTGAAGAAGGCCCCGCACAGGGGATTTAATGTCGGCACTTGAAGGCTCTCCCATCACTCCAGCCTTGTCTCGCCCTTTTGACCCTTGACTCATGTCATCTTGGCGCCTCGTTGTTGTGCCCTTATCCTGCAAAAATGCATCTGCACAGCATTCTGTAGAAGGACAGCGTAACCAAACGGAACAAGGCTGGACGGACGCACAGCCTTAGTCAGCAGGCTTAAACCCGTGCTCTCTGGGCTGGTTTTAATTTCAAATGGCTGAAATGGGAACATTTTCAGTGTTTTATTTTTAGGTGTTCAAATGAATCAACTTGAAACGGGGACTGTGTGTTCAGGCTGTACTGCAATATTCTGCTAAGTGTTCAGTTCCTCCCACATAGTGTGCTGTTCAACCTGTTCCATTAACGGCATTGTGTCAGGGTTGTTGATAAGCCCACTTATGGATGAGGCTGCGGTTACACGCTGTTCCTGGAAGAAATGCTGCTGTTCTCCTTTCTCCTTCCTGGAGCAGCGTGCCCCGTTAGCAGCCGAGCTAACTTAATATGTACCTTAAGGAGAGAGGGAGAGAGACACGGAGATAGAAAGGGGGGAAATAGGATGCTTGATGGAGAAACAAGACAGACTCAATTAGGCTAAATCTGACTCCTATTCTATTTTTAGCCGTACAGCTGGGGAAAAAGGGGGAAACACCGCTGCCTTCTGACCAATCATAGAGGTTAGATTTTCACCAATGAGAGCTGTGAGATGAAGGAGCAGTGAGAGAAGTCCCCACCCCTGACTCTTGTAACAGCTTTCTCATCATCAGTGCGTATGCTGAATTATTATGGGCCATTTCGGTGAGAACTGACGTCTGACCCCCTGTGGAGCAACCTCTGTGTCAACTGGGTTAAGGGACTTAGCGAGATAAATCAGTGAGTTGAGTGAGAAAGTGAGTGTGTGTGTGTGTGTTTGGACACATTAATGTATATTTGCACATTAAAGGTTGCTGTAGAATATTTGGATTACACTCCTACCCCTGCCCTCTGATGGATGTATTAAAATTAAATTGATTAAAACATTTAATCGTGATTAATCTCAAATTAATCACACATTTTTTTTATCTATTCAAAATGTAACTTAAAGGGAGATTTGTCAGGTATTAAATACTCTTATCACGATGGGAGTGGGCAAATATGCTGCTTAATGCAAATGTATGTATTTATTTATTATTGGAAATCAATTAACAACACAAATCAATGACAAATATTGTCCAGAAACCCTCATAGGTACTGCATCTAGCATACAAAATATGCTGAAATCATAACATGGCAAACTCAAGCCCACCAGGCAACGACAGCTGTCAGTGTGCTTACTTGAATACGACTTGCCCCCAAACTGCATGTGATTATCATAAAGGGGAGACTCGTGGGTACCCAAAGAACCAATTTTCATTCACATATCTTGAGGTCAGAGGTCAAGGGACCCATTTGAAAATGGCCATGCCAGTTTTTCCTTGCCAAAATTTAGTGTAAGTTTGGAGCATTATTTAGTCTCCTTCTTGACGAGCTAGCATAACATGGTTGGTACCAATGGATTCCTTAGGTTTTGTAGTCTCATATGATGCCAGCATCATCACACCGAGCCCGCTACAACCTCCGAAAGATCGACTGTGTTAATGCGTTAAAGAAATTAGTGGCGTTTCACACAACACATCTGTAACACATCCACAGCTGTAAAGAGGATGTGGTCTGACAAGGCGACCCCCCCCTCCCCTCCCACACACATCCAGCCACTCCCCCTCCCTGCCCCCAGAGCCAACATCTGGCTGGATCTCCATGGCTTTACGCCAGGCTCATTTTAGGAGCCGGGCCATATTGGAGTTTTAATCCCAATCCTCTGCCCTCACCCCTCGAGCCACACAGGGCGAAAGGGCAAAGAGAGGGTTGTGGGTGGGTCAGTGGCGTTGGGCTGCATCGTGCGGAGTGGGATTCAGGAAGAGAGTCCAGTCACATGATCCGTATGTGTGTGTGTTTTAAAGGGATTAGGGACGTTTGTGTATTGATTATATTTCACTTTTAGGTGGTTTTTGTACAGTGCACGTAAAGGCATGTTCCCTCAATCTTTGTCCCACAAACTCCATCCCCCTCCCTCCCCTCTCTGGCTCCGTTTCTATGGCCATCTCTTTCGTTAACTCCATCTCTTTGTCTCTCGCCTTCTTTCTTTTCTCTCTCTCTCTTCCAACCTTTGTCAGTGGAGCAGATTAAAAGGCAGTGTGCACGTGTGAACTAATCCGTGTGTTAGTGATGGGCTTCAGCCCCAGAGTCTCTTGGCCCCACCGCACAGCCAGCACCCCCCCCCCGTGCGCCCACTCTACTCCAATGAACTCTGCA